>JAVKPL010003100.1:0-19648 GCA_032173675.1 Gastrolobium villosum
TAAACAAGCGCTTACTGGAGGCAACCTGTGGATCTTTAAAAATATAAAAAAAGAGGGGGTTAGTCCACGCTGATAGCGCGGTTCCCACGCTATCAGTGTGGAACAACATAAAATGGCAGTGGATACCGCGCTGAGAGCGCGAGTTCCGCGCCATCAGCGCGGCAGATAAAAAAATGGCAGAAAGTCTCGCGCCCACAGCGCGGGGATGGCGCTGTGAGCGCGGGAAGCGCGAGCGGTTTTTAAAAGGGTTCCTAACCCTAAAAATTCCCACTTCTCTCTTTCTCTCAAACGCCGCCTCTCCCCCCTTCTTCTTCTTCTTCCTCTCCTACTTCCCTTCCCCCCCTATTTTTCTCTCATTCCCTTCATCCCCAACTTCTTCTTCTTCATTTTTCTTTCTTCTCCCATTCCCACACATCTCCCTCATTCCCCATCCCCATATTTGTTCCCTCATTCATCCACACATATCCCTCAACCATTGAAGGGTTAGGGTTCGGGATCTAATACACTTAAGGATTCATCAATACGTTGTAGATTTTTGTTCCTTCTTCAAATGGCAGGAGACAAGGTAAGTGATTCACATTTTGTTTTTAAATTTGAAATCCTATTTGTTGATAGCATGATGAAGATGGTTTTTGGATGATGCATGCTCAATGTTTGATGAAATGCTTAAGTTAGAATTTTCATCTTCCTTCCAAATGCATATGAAAAATGAGATGACTGGATGCTTAAGTATGAATGTACACATGTAACTGTTACAATCTCATTTTCGTATTCATATCATGTATTGGCTGTCATTTTGGTATCCAAAATTTAAATGCTATGTTGGTCTGCATTACTGATATGTAATAAAATGAGATGATAGGCTGAGTACAATGTCACCATATGCATGAGATAAATCTGGGAATTATCATTGAGTGTCTCCAATTGTGGATTTTAATGCTGTATATCTTTGTATGGTATCTGTATTGGAAATTTTCTGCATGCAGCAAAAGAAGGTAGGGAAAAAGCCCGCAGGTGCAACTGGCACCAAGAGACAAAGAGCCCCTGCTCTGGTTGATTTTGATGGTAACCGGTTTCTGTCTCCGGAAGCCCAAGACCGGTACTACAACTGGTTTTTAAGAAAGAAAATCATACCGGAACGAAGAATCAGCAGTCTCCTGGCAGATGACTGTCCAGTAATCATGACAATTCAAAGAAGGAAATGGAATAAGTTGATACAACTTCCACAGGCAAGCTGCAGCACCATATTGCGCGAATTCTGTGCCAATGCTGACAAGGACACAATAGACAGAACAAGAAAGAGCTGGGTCAGGGGGAAGGAAGTCTCTTTTACAGCTTTCCAAATTGAGAGGTTGCTGAACACCTCATGGGAAGCAACCCAATCTTGTTTTTTCACTGACACCTTCAACAGGATGCAGCCGGTTGACAGGTTGTATAGGGAAGAAATGCCGGCTTTGGCTACCACTATTCGGGAAGGCATCACTCAACCAAATTCTGCATGGAAGGCCAAACAAGGCCAGCCAGCCGTACCAGAAAAATTGGATAGGCTAGACCTCAATGAAGAGGCAATTTTCTGGCACTCCTTCATCAATTCCACCATCATGGCTTCTACTAATCTAAGTGATGTCAATGTGGAAAGGGCAGTACTGCTGTATACTCTGCTGGGAGATTACAATCTCCATATTGGGGCTATTCTGTCTGATAGAATAGCCCACATGATTACTCATGGCAGGTTAGACTTTAGCCTGGCTCACTGCTCCCTCATTGAGCAGCTTTGCATAAAAGCAGGAGTAGATATACCAGATGATGAGCCCCGAGATGTAAAGACCAAAGCAGATTTAACACAACGTCTGTATAATGAAATGCAGAAGGAGTCCAGAAGGCAAGCAATATGGAAAGCATCTGGCGGTGCTGTTCCACCACCTGCCCCAGTATCAGCACCATCTACATCTACTGACTCTCAGTTGCTCCAACAGTTACTGGTTCAGAACAACTACATGATGAGCATGTTGGAGCGACTGTGCTTGGATAGGGAAATTGATACAGCTGGATTAATGGGTCAAGTTCCACCTGGTACACAAGCAGGTCCATATATGCCTTCCAATACTGCAGATGATGACATCCTTGGTGATTTTGAAGCTGATGAGTTTATGGATGACTTTTGACCTTATTCCTCCACTGCCATCCACTGCATTTTGTTTTAAATTTCTTGGAACAATTTAGTTTTACATCTTTTTAAAAGGTTGAACAGAGTTAAGGTTGCTGGCACTTTATATTGGGTTATATTTTCTTGCGTATTTTGCTTTGGATATTAACAATTATGTGTGTACTCCATCTGGCAGCTTAAGCTATATCTTAGATTAGTTTGTTGCTGAGGACAACAACATTCAAATCTGGGAATTATCGCATACATGCTGAATGCAAGATTGCAAGGTTGATGAATGTGGTGGAACTACACCATACACCATGAAAAAGAAGTCTTGTATTGAAAAAGAAAAAAATTCTCAGGTTCAATTATGCTTGATTAAATTCTGGATGCATAAACTGCTAGCATGATATTGTATAGGCAAATTCTGTCAACTAGTATGTCTGAATTGCTAAGCTTGAATGGTTAATAAATGCCTAAATGATTATTTTGGAAATCTAGTTTGACATCATAGCTAGTGAGTTTTGTGCCCAAACACTTAATTTATTTTGAGAGACCTCACTATGATAGCATTCTAGAACTTGCTTTGTTTCTCTGAAATACATGCATTGATTGAAATGATAAAGGCAGAATTTTATTCTGTAGCCATGGCCAAATAAACCACCTATGTGAATTCTTCCAGTGTTAACCCCTTTGTGCCTGAGCCTTTTTGTTCATAACTCTTGTTGATTGCTTAGACATATTCCTATTGTCTTACCTTAAATGAGATTGAATCCCTGATGTTTTGAAATAAAACAAAGAAATTGAGGTAAGCTCCACAGAGGTCAAGATGAAGAAAGGTGACTGAATTGTGCCTTTAAAAGGAAAGGAGAAAAAGGGAAAAAGAAAAAGATGAATATAAAGAAAATATGGCTGAAGGAATTAAATTCCCGAAATTCTGTGGGAACATTAGTGGAGCAAAACAAATGAGTTGAATGTGTTAAAAATGAAAAACTATCAAATTTTCAATCTCATTGTTACTTGAGCTACTATCCATAAAATCCTACCCTTTAGCCTGGCCAAGTTACAACCTGTGATGTCCTTTTGATCAATTTTGCATGTATTAATGTTCCTCATCTTTAGGAACTTGAGAATATGAGCAAGTTTATGATAATGTTGTTACTGTGATAGCTTGAGTAAATATCATTTCCCCAAACACTTGAGTATTGACCGTTATTTGATTATCTGGGTGAGGGATGTGCAAATTAGATTCTAATCTTTTCATGAAAGGCATTATTAAAAATTCTTCGCATTGATTCAAGCATACTTAGTATGATGATCTGTTGGCTGTACAGTGTTATGTTGGATTAATCTGTTTCCTGGATTTAGTCTTGTACATTGCTAGGGACAGCAAAGTTCAAATCTGGGAATTATTTGATATGCGATCAGCATATAGGAAATTACAAGGCAAAAAGAGGAAGAAAATGACTCAATCAATGCAAGAAAGGCAGAGAAAAAGAGTAAAAACATCCGAAGACTGAATATCAAGGAAGATAAACAAAAGAAGGCAAAAACATATCAAAAGAGACCTAGGTTCCCACGCTCACAGCGCGGGGATGGCGCTCTGAGCGTGGGAGATGAAAATTTGGCCGAAGGTCCCGCGCTGAGAGCGCGAGATCCGCGCCATCAGCGCGGGAGGTGGAGATTTGGCAGGAACTCCCACGCCCTGAGCGCGGGAGTGGCGCTCTGAGCGTGGGAGGCGCGAAAATAGGAGGATTCAAATGTTGCAAATTAGGTCAAAGTCTCCTATAAAAAGAGACTCAACCTTTGAAGAGGGACATCGCTGAATACATATCACAAGACCTAGAGGAGGCGTTCTTCGTGTTCATCACTCCGTTCTTGTACTTTTCTTTATTTTCTTTTCAGTTCATGTTGAAATCAGATCAGAGATCATGATGTTGATTGGCTAGATCTATTTCTGTAGTCAGGGGCATGATCCCTTTGTAAACAATTGTTACAAGGATTGAATCATTCTATGTATTGAATTTAATATATTTCATCTTTTATCTTGAGCGTATTGATATTATTTCTGTTATATCTGATCAACCTAATAGGGAATGATATTCTGGGGATCAGGATTCACAATAGGGATATTGGAATACTGATCCTGAAAGGAGATAAAGATGACTCTCCATGCATGTTCTAGGGATAGACTTGTATGGATTGCAGTCGTGGGATTTATCTACATAATGCTTATTTTCAGGCGGAATTACTAAGGGATTAGGGTTCCAATTGAAGTAAAGGGTTAGATCGCCAAGGGATTGGGATCTAACTAATTATTTCTAAAAGATGATAATTTGTCTGAGTTGTTAATTTCAATAGGTATTATGAATCAATCCGAAGTAAAATTAGGAACAATTGGTGAATGTACCCTGACTACAGTCTTCTTCATCACTTCTTCTACAAAAACATTTTCTGCATTTATTTTAAGTCTTTTTCATAAAAACCCTAAAAACAAGTCTTTACATTTTGAGTTACCATAGTGTGGAAACACCAATTGATTTATCTAACTTAAGAGGACTGGTTATAGTAGTAATTGTTTATCAATCCCTGTGGAGACGATCTTACTTATCACTTTATTATTTGTGCGATCGGTATACTTGCCGGAGAGCATCATTTAACAAAGGGGCTCACCTACAAATCACCCTTAAACTACTCATACCAGTGTCAAACTTTAAAATTTGATATCAGATCCCAACCGTTAAAGGGCCTGTTTGGAGCACCTCAGATCCCAACCGTTAAAGTGGTTCTCACTTCTTATCCTCAGTACATAAAGGGCCTGTTTGGAGCACCTGATAAGGAAGATAGGATGGGATAACTTATTATATCCTACTTTATCTCTTATTTGGTGCGTCAATAAGATATGATTAGCTTATCCTATTATCTCATTTTATCCTATCCAATACATGATTTCTTATCCTATGGGGGGAGCTGGGTTAGGATTTAATAGAATAGGATATCAATATTGGATACCCAATATATCCTCACGCTACCCAATATATTCCCACACTACCCAATATATTTGTATTTATTGCGTTATATTTTGTTTTTCGTTTTTCTTTTCTCCTTCTACATAATCTTATCATATTGCTAATCAGGTGCTTATCAAACACAGGATATGATATGGAAATCTTATCATATTGCTAATCAGGTGCTTATCAAACACAGGATATGATACGGGCTTATTAGTCCCATATCATATCCTACCCTTATCAGCCTCATATCATATCTCACCCTTATCAGCCCCATATCATATCATAACCTTATCAGCCTCATATCATATCCTATCCTTATCCTATCCTGTCCACCAAACAAGCCCAAAGCATCTCACTCCACTATTCTCCCCTAACTTCCATCCACTACAAATAATTACCCACTAAGTATTGCATTATATCATTAAGTCATCTGTAAATTGCCCACTAGGGGCACAACCTCCTAGTGCATTTCATCTATATATGACCCCTTATAGCTAATAAAGGGGGAGCTTATCTGATAACTTATCTCAATATTCACAAGGCTGACCACCATGGCTACAACCTTCACATTTGTGTTCATCCTTTCTACTAAGCAGGTGACTCACACACACTTATTATTAATGCCATCGAACTTTGGTCTCAAGTGCAGGACTTCTCATTGCCTGTCATCTTTACCATAAACTCTGTAGATACAAATACTAACTATCCAAAGTACTAGTTATCCTGTTAGACATAAATATTCTTTCTCGAACATGTGTGGGTGTGTGCACATGTGTCTCCTTATAATAAATTAACAATCTATAATTTAGTGTAAAGTATTGCACTATGATATTTTCATCTCAAGAAGTTGAAAAACATATGTAGAAATACAAAAATAGATAGTTCGATGGTGGGTCTTTTTATAGGGACAAAATGGATAATTTAATTTAGTTTTTAACAATGTTAAAAGGTGATCTAGATGAAAAAAAACATAAAAAGGTAAATGATAAAAAAATAACCAAAGAGAGGTAAGTAATTCTAAGGGGGCATTTGGTAGGAGTGTTTTTTTTAAAATCCTGAAAAAGCTTGTTGGGATTGTGAGATATCAACATTTGGTAGAGGAAAACAAAAATCTTTCCCATGATTCCAGCTTTTCTAGCATTCTGGCTGTAGTGTAAATTATACCTGCAAATACCATGAAGAAATACCACAAATTATATGGTATTTGGAGAATCTGGTTTCATGGATAAATTTTACAAATTTTTTGGGTCCCTTTTACCCTTGTTGCATCGTGCCCTATTGCTACAAGAACAGGAGACTTGCTGCCATAATAACAGGAAGCGCAGCTTGTCCAAGGAGATGAAGATCGGCTACAGCATCCACGCCAACTACAACGAAAGCAGCTGCTCACAGAGAGAAAGATGGGTAACTATGAATGGGTGAAAGAGAGAGGCAGGTGAGGGGAAATGTTAACGAGTTTGAAACTCGATTTGAGAGAGAGAGAGAGAGACTGTTGTAACCTGATTATTCAAAATAGGAGGGTATTATTGTAAATTCAGTCCACATTTCCAATAATATTTTATCAACAACCAAACATGGACACAGAAAAATTAACCTAATATTCCCAGCAAAATTTTGGCCTACCAAACAACTTTTTGGTCACTTTTCGAGAAAAGTCTTACTCCCACCATTTTAAAGGAAATCATGATTCCAGAATAAAAAACCACTTCTCCTCTACCAAACGCCCCCTAAGAGAAATTCTAAGGGAGTGTTTTGTAGAAGGAGAAATTTTAGAATCCTGGGAATCTGATATTGGAATTTTGATTTACCCACGTTTGTTATGATGATTCTAAAAAATTTCCTAGGAAGATCGGATTCTTAGGATTCACATTTATGAAGAAAATTTTCATCTTAAAATACCACCAAATGGATGGTATTTTAAGAATCTCATGCTATGAAAATTTTGACAATTTTTAGGACATAATCAACCCTATATTCCCAGAAATATTTCGGCCCATCAAATAACTTGTTGATAATATTCCCGATAAACTCATTTTCCCACCATATTTCTCAAAATCATGATTCTCGAATAAAAAAAAATTCCTCTACCAAACCCCCCCTTAAAGATTTTTTTTAACTTTTCCCTATAACCTATTATTACCTCTTTCAAATAATCAAAACCCATTGTGACTGACTCACTCCGAATTGTACATGCTTATGTTGTTTTTATGATGGTTGTTTGACTCGTTTCACATTAATTAAGATGAAATAATTAACTGCAATTAAAATGAAATAATTCAGATTCATAAAATTCAATCACCAAATCTGTAATTTGAATAACGATATTCCGATCATTATCAATTTTCAAGCTAAATGGACATGATCAGACACATAATGGGACAAGATTGCTTCAACCAGAATCTCAATAACTTAATAGATAATGTTTGCTCAAAAAACTTTTGTGACTCAATCAAGATAAACCTTGACGTCAATTCCATTATCAATAAGTGATTGAACTACAGCTCTGATTTTCCCTTCAAACTTGTCCCTATCCCTTGGAGTATAAGAAGCAGTGTAAACATCAGCTTCTCTTGCTCTGTCAGCTAAAATCCGACCAATGGCTATGCATGCAGGTATGTCTGAACGAGACTTTAGAACAGCTTTTATGTCCTTGGAGTTGGTACCAGCAACTGCAACCTGTTTGCTCGTCACCCTATGAGTGAGTGAAGCTGATACAAACCGTTTTGAGATAAACACGTCAAGAGTAAAAGGTTCCATGTAAGCAATTGTTCTTTGTTTGAATGATACATGTTTATTTGGATTCTTTGACTTCTTCCCTTTCTGGTATGTGTAAGGTCGGCTGTTGTCATCATCAAGGAAATCCTCTACCCCAAAAAAGCTTCTAGGTGCCATATGCGCCTGAATAAAATAAACGCACTAAAAATGAGTATTTATACTTCAAACATGATTCACCTCAAACTGAATATTCATATTCTTAATTTTTTTAAGAGGGGCGAGTTTGGTGCAGCAGTAAAGCTGCTCCACCCTTTGTGACAGAAAGGTTACATGTTCGAATCCGGAAAACAATCTCTTTACAATGCAGGGATAAGCCTGCATACAAAGATTGATCTTACCGTATCTTCGTTAGACGGGGTTTAATGTGGAGTGATTTTTTTTTTTTTTTAGTATATCTTCTTCAGAGCTACTGATTTCCAATGTCATCTTTGATTTCAACTTTCAATCTGGTAAAAACCACATTAACTGAGGGGTACGGTAACTTTGCACATAGACAACATCAGATTAGGAGTTACAAAGTGTTATCAGATAGAAGTATATTTGGGATCACCAAATTCACGAACAAGTGCTTAACATGCACATGGTAAGTCTACAAATGATGGCAATTAGTGGGGAAAAGTGATCTCGATTTGAACTAAATTTAGTTAACAACAGGTAATTTTTTGGAGTGAAGGAATAACAGTTTTGACAAGGTAAGTGATTCCCATATCTAAATCATATAGACTTGTGGAAGATGGATTAGAAATCTTCTTCCACCATATTGCATAGTCAAAGTTGATATAAGAATCTAGAAGAACTTACTGCAAATAAATGGAAAAACACCTAGTTTAGAGAGTCCTTACTACAAGTAGAAGGACCAATATGACAAACACCTTTCTGCACTGTATTTGGCTATGCTGTGAAATCAACAAACGATGCATTTTAATTTACAAATAAAATCTTTTTTTTTCTTGAGACGTTTGGCCAAGTTGTATAAGTGCTTTAATGTAACAACGGACGTAGAAAATCTGCTATTGCAGAGAAGCAAGAAGGACACCTCATAAGCAAAAGCACAAGCAGAAGGGGTGACGCGGCAGGGAAGGAAGACAATTTTTAGAAAGCAATTTTTGAAAAAGCAACTATTTCATAGCAAGGTCAAACAAGTGCTAAATCTTTTTGTGTTATAAAAAGCTATACAGTAAAAAAAAACTACATGTATTTTCTATAATGGCTCTATGGCTCAATGGCATAATTCATAGAACTTAAATATAAAGCTATTCAAACATAATGCATAACTCATAAAAAAATAAGGAATTCTATCACAAACCCTTTTACACACTAAAACATAATATGAGCAGAACATAGATGATAGAACTGTGATCTTCCTTAAAATCTTTCAAAACCTTGTAAACGTGAGCCTTGGATCAGTGGTAAGGTTTCTCCTTGTGACCAGAAGGTAATAGGTTCGAATCTGAAAAACAGTCTATTTGTAAAAGTGCAAGAACAAGGCCGCATACAATCCACCCCCCACTCCTACCCTCGCAAGTCAAGAATCCTTATGCACTAGGGTTTGCCCTTTACACTTATATAACTTGTGCAACTAAATGGAAACGGAGTGTTCATCACCATTTGTTTTCCACACTTAATGTTTGAATCATTTACCTTCCACCATATGTTGCACTCAAAGTCAGTGACTCAAATCTGTACTCAACAAATTCTACTAATTCTAGTAAACAAACAAATAAGAAATTCAAGCAACATTAACATAATTAATTAATCAAAAAAAAAATTCTTGTTATACAATCTTACTCATTTCAGCAAAAGAGGACCTTTGAAAATAAAATAAAATGAAATAAAAATAAAAATGGAGCATTGAAAGGCAGAGTTGGAGACTTTACATGTCCATCGTGGAAAAAGCATGAAGGCACATAAATCGAAGGCAAAACTCTGCTTCCTTCACAAGCATAAACACTGGTTCTGCTAATTCTGCCAATTGTTTGCTTCAACATGGAGTACAGGACTAGCTGGAATCAAAGCGCTACCTGTGAGAAGATTAATTCAAAATTAGGAAAAGATTTGAAGCGTGAGTGAGGAACGACATCGATAAGGGGCTTTTCGAAGAGTACGTACCTTAGCTTTCTTCTCTGATCGATTATCTTCTCTTCTGTGCTAAAACGGTAAAACCCTAGCCTAGGAAATGGGTTTATCCCCTTTTTTTTACTTCCAAAATTTGTTTTTTAAAATAAAATTGTTTTTGTTTTACATGTAATTTAAAAAATGGTTTATCATCTATTATTTAATATGACCAGAAAAACTTTCCTACACTCACAACGTTTTGTGGGGCCCGCACTGGAAAAAAAAATTCCTGCACGCAAAATGAATCTCTATAATATTATACAATCACTTTTCCTACAACATAACTCTTATAAAACCCTTTAAAAAATGTAATAAAAAAAGATATTTTTTTTCTGGGAAATACATATAAATTATTTGTATTGAGTCTAAAATAATATTATTTTAAACTGAAAATTAAAATATTTTTATAATTATAATTTATTTTAAGATTATAACAAACTTTATCATCATAATTTATTAATTTTTAATCCAAAATAACATTTTTTAGAGTAAATATAAATAAGTTATATTTTCCGGGTAATCCAAAATAAGTTATATAAATAAGTTATAATCCAAAATAATTTTGGGAATATGATGAAATTCTTTTTTCCTAGTAAAGGTGTTTGGTTATTGGGTTAATTTTATTGATCTTGTGTATTAGTTTTTCCACCACAAGAAAAAAACAATTTCACCCCATCAATGATAATCTTTCATAACCATTTTATAAAGAAAAACAAATGATGCAAAAAATAATTTCAAGCCATACTTTTACTTCACCCCTTACCAAACATAACCAAATAATTTTTGGGAAAAAAGTTTATCCTTTTACATGACACAATTTATATTTTTTCACTCTCACAAAGAAGTGAGACTCATACCTTTATTTTTTTTGTCAACTCTCTCTCTTCCTTTATATGTCTTTCTCTATCTTAAAATAACACAACTTTACATTCTTTAAAATAATACTCACTTTACCCATAAATTTTGCCAGCCCTTTTTCCTATGAAATTTATTTCAGCTCCTACGAAACACCCCCTTGGGTCGGGTTCATTTTTTTAATTTATCAACCATCTAGGTGATACGCTGTCGTTTAGTAATACTGCAAGCTGAATTTGCAGCAGTTATGCCTGAAGAAGCTGCTCACGTAAGCTAAAAAATTATATATCAATATATTTTTTTATAATTTATAGAAAAAAACCCCTTTATTTTAATTTAAAAAGTATCATTTTGTTTCATCCTTAAATTATATATGTTATAAATAATTTGATTACTAGCTGTCCATATCCATCATATGACCATCGGAGACATTATAATCGTTCGAGAAGTTATGACTGTTATAGAATTAAATGTAACTAACGATATTATTGTAACTTTCATGTCTTATGAGCTTATAAACAAGACATGTACTCTTTTACCAAAAAAAAAAAAAAGATATGTACAAAGCATATCTATATGTATAGACAATAAGAACATATTCCCCCTATCTCTCTTCTAATTATCTTTATATTATTTTTTTTATAACAATTATCTTTATATTTTATAACACGTTATTAGCACAATCGTCTCACTTGTGTTTTTTTTTTTTTTCTTTCAAAAACACATTTTTTTTACCTCTACTATTCTTATGCTCTAAACCATCTCGTGAGACTTTCGAAGAAATCAAGTCTATCAGGAAACTGATCACAAGCTTAGGAGGAACGATAAACCACCCAACTTCACTTTGTGTCCTATCTGAACTCGATCCACGGTTCGTCTTATAATTTGTCCGTATTCATAGGAATATTAGCCAACCCATTTTCAGCTGCGAAATTTGTGTCGCTTGCAACTAGAGATCCCTGTCAATTTTTCTTGCTCTTTTACAACCCCGTACATTTTAGTTTTCAATCATTCTATTTGATAATATGAATTATCTTTGGCTTTAAACCTCTGCGTACATATATTAAATATATATCATGATTTTATCAACAACAAAATATATATATCATGATATTCGATGATCCATATACCATATTAAATGAACAAAAATTAACCTTAGCAGTAACATATCAAAGATTATATATATAGTGCGCTTGATGTTTTTGATGATTTTCTGGAAAGTAACTTATGCATAGGTTATATAAAAATATATTCTATATGCCTATTTCAAAGTTACGTATTCTATATGCCTATTCTAAATAAAATAGAAACGCCCAATACTCTTTTACCAAAAAAAAAAAAAGAAACGCCCAATACACTGATGGTGGATTGTTTGATGATAATATTCTACTTGATTTGATCTTGTGGTTATTAATGGACATGTGTAATCACTTTACTTTATAAGCACATATTTCGATGCATCTCTATCAAAGCGGTTTCAGATGGCCCAATATCTGACGGCCCAATGGTTCAGGCCCAACTTCAACTTCCTGCCCTATGTAGCACCGATACTGATACGGGACATGTGACACGATACGACACGACACTCCGACACGTTAATTCTAAAAAATATTAGATTTCGACACGTTAGGACACGTTTTGATATTAAATAATATTTTTAATGTATGTAGTGTATATTATATTTAATATTCAATATTTTAACAAAAAAATGAATCTAAATTTATAAAATTCATAAATTTTGCAAAGAAACATAAGATATCTTAAATATTTATATTAAACTCAATAAAATAATAATCGTAATCCAACGAATCTAATAGTTGGAACTAAAAACTCAAAGCGTGACGCAACCTTTAAACCTTTTTTGAATTTCTATAACGCGTGTTGGAGTGTCGAGGAGTGTCGGAGTGTCCGAGAGTGTCGGACACGACACGCCAGAGTTTTTGAAGTGTCGGTGCTTCATAGTTCCTGCCCACGTCAGCCCTAAGAGCTGTCAAAGATCCCTTCCAAACCCCCCAACGCAGCGGTTGACCCAAAGAGAAGCACCAAAATGTGACCCTGACCCCAAAAGATGACCGCCGCAGGCACCATAAGGGGAAACTGCCCCCTTTGCCTCACACTGACACCGCCAGATGCAGAGGGCGCAACACTGCTATCGTGGCAGCGCCTGCCATGCCCAACACTGCCACCCTTAGTGAATCCCAAGGAGGGTTGACCCCTCCTCACCAACCCACACCGGGAGCACACCACCTCCCTTGATAAATAGCCCCTTGGGCACACCAGAGATCTTATCTTATGTATCGTTCCCATTTGTATTAAATCACATACTCACACACCCATCCTTGACTGTTATTAGCTTGCTTGTACTTGGAACAATACCTCCTAGCCTGATCTTTATCTTAGCTAGAGGTATCATCCATAATGATATCGTCCCCTAAAGGAATGTAAGAACCCGCACCGCTAATTAAGGTAATTTAATTAATTAATTGTGATAATTAGGAAATAATTCCATAATTGACCCTAATAATTATTATGTGGCTTTAATAATTATAGTAAGTGAGTAATAATGCTGAAAGTCGCTTTTCAGACGAAAAGCGCAGATACCGGTTCTGCTACCCGGTATAAATGCGTACCGGTGAAGTATCCCGGAAAATTATAATAAGTGCATAATAATTACTAGAATAATATGTAGGACTTGTAAAACAAGTTTCAAGTCGAAATAATGATAACTGATGCCAGAATTGATACTGGCTATGGAAAAGCGCGTACCAGAAAGGTGCTCCGAAAAAATAAAATAAAAATATGAAAAATCTTAGAAAAATGAGTAGGTTAAGATTCCAAAGTTTGGGATTAAAATGTTTTGCGTAGCTATTAATGCCAATACTGCATGTTTATCGCTTATATGGTTATTTATAGAGGGTTGCACACAACCCTAGGCTGATCCTCCAGCCTTATATGCGTGAGTTGGCTGCTGCCACCTTCCCCTCACTTGGTCATTTTTGTTTTTACATAGAAACCTCCAAAGAAATCACCTTTCTTCATGATTTCTTCATCTAAACACCTTGGTCGGGTGTGGTTGAGTCTTTGGGTGAGTGTTAAGCCTTCCTTTCTGAGTTGAGTGGGCTGCCTTGTGAGGTGTGAGGTTCTGAGTTTTTGGTTTGGAGTTGTGGAGTCTTCTTCTTGGCTTGTGAGGCTTCAAGGAGCAAGCTTTGTGAAGGAAAAACCAAGCCTTGTTTGTCATTTTCGTTTTGGGTCAAAGTCAGAACTTTGAGGGACCATTTGGGAGCTCCATGAGCACTTGAGTTGCTGTTTTGGAACCTTGGGTAAGTTCCCTCACTTGATCATGAGATTTTATACTTTAAAGATGAAGTCTTGGCATGTTTAATAAGCTAAACAAGTAACCAACGAGTACGTGGACCTAAAACAGAATTAAGATGGATGCTTTCATGTTCTAATGGATTAAAAGTTGGACCTTTGGGTGATATCTTCGCGAAAATGCAGAATTGCTTTATGTCGCGAAATATCCGGATATGATATCCGGATATGGTATCTGGATAGGATATCCGGATATGGTATCCGGATAGGATATCCGGATATGGTATCCGGATATAGGGTCTCTGATATCCGGATACTTATATCCGGATATGCCCCCGACATATATCCGGATATTTTGAGATTTCAATGAACAGTAAGGTACTGCTCATACAGAACTGATCTATGGGTTTATGGAACCTAGTTTGATGAAGTGGTACTTCTGTAATAAATTATCTAAGTCAGAACCTAAGGGTTTAGGGCTTGTGGCTTTGTGGGGAGCCTTAAGACATAAAACGTAAAAGGAAAAACATAGTCTTTATGTTTATACTTATGAACAATGTTGTTGATATAATTATTGGTCCAAGCAGATTGTGATTGTACTGTTTGTGGATGCTGAGCTGTGTGGACTCTTGGCTTGGATTGATTGCTTGCAAGGTAAGCTTTCGTGTCCTCGGTTTAGCCATGTTGCGGTTCCACCATGTCCCATGGGGGTATGGTTATATGCATGTTGTTTTACATGCTTTTGATGTTTTGGAAATACTGTTGAGCTGTTATATGCAATGTGCCTTTATGATATGCATGTGGTATCCACCTATACGGTAAGCCTGAGTATGTGACGCATACAACATGGTGAGGCTGTAGGTGAGGTGCAAGCGATATTCCTTGTACTACTGTGTGGGTAATAGACGTATTCCTGCATTTTTTCTGGCCAGTAGAATAGTGATAACACACATGTCATGAATATCTGTTGCACTGCATGCTTTTGGAACTTATAATGGAAATTACTGCTTTTGGAACTTATATTGCACATGTAAGTGAGCTTGGGGTGGAAGATCCTTGAGGACCCCTTGTCTTACTGAGATTTCTTGTTTAGAGATCTCACCCCACGTTTGGGGACGCTTATTTCAGGTTTAGGGAACCCAGGGGTTGAGACTCCTTGTGGCAGGAGGCCAGAGCTTAGTTGATGCATGTTTTGTGCTGCTTTTGATGATATGCTGTTATAAGCTAATGCTGGATGCTGTTTACTGCTTTTATATTTTTAGCTTCATGTTATTATTGTCGCTGTTGAGACTGATGTTGGTCATTGTTGCCTTAATTGGTGAGCATGAGGATTGTCCATGCCACATAGACTTGGTTATGTCTTGTTTTATTTAAAGTTGTAATAATGTATCAGGAATATTGTCCAGGCTATGTGTTGTAGTCCTGTGACATAGATACTCACTTTATTTATATATTGAGGTATTTCAGTTAGTTGTCTTGCAATTTACATACAAGCAATATTTTATGTAAATGAATTAAGTAATCAACTTGGTTAAGCATTAATAACGTCATAATTGAATTAAAGAAAAAGTCATCCTAAGGTTGCCAAAAGGCTAACTCAAGTGTCGTTTTTCCACTTAACGTCTTTTAAATGTCTTTTTGCTTAATATTCGACTCTAGGATCCTTTATGACTATCAACACCATTTATTATTTTTCATTGATTCTACAACCTTTAAACCACCACACAACCCATTTAATACCATTCCGCACATAATACATCATTCAAGCAAGACCAATAACATCAAATCCTTAAAATTCCCACAATGGCCGAATTGTTCCCTATGCAATCCCAAGGGATTTCATCCAATTTTAACACTCTCCACCTCATACAATTCCATTATACCAACATACAATCATACAGCAACTCACCAATCCAATCCCAACACATTTTCAATTTTCAAAGTCATGACACCTCAAATTTTCTCTAAGTTAAAAATCCATATTTTTTCTCAATAATCTTTATTGCATTTCTAGCTTTAATACATCATTCTAAGGCATTATCATCTAATACACATTTTCCAATTGAGCTATCTAACATCACACATCAACCATGCAAGGCTTAGGTCTCAAAATCAAAACATCACATTCAACCAATTAAAATGCAAGAACACTCACCCAAATGGTAGGTACAAGACTCCTCCTAACTATACTCCGCCATTGGAGCACTTGGAAGCTCCAAGAACACAACTTCTCCTCCCAAAACCGCGGCTGAAACAGGCCAAGATCTCCTCACACACACAATTTTCAAGAGTGATACCAATGTGTTTAGGAGGTGTTTTCCATCAAGACTCAAGACAAAAATCGTTGGATTTGGCTTAGTTATGGTTCAAAGAAGATTTTGCATAAAGAAGGGGGAAATGGGGCCGCAGGTCGCATTTTGGAGAGAGAGAAAGAAGTGAGGAGATGATGAATAGTAAGAAAGTGAGGTGGACCTAAGTGATTTTAAGTGGGGTGGTTCTCACGCGATTTAAAACTCATACGAATTTCCCTCCGATTTCACTAAATGTATGAAAATTCAAAACTTATTTAGAAACTCTAATTTTTAACATTAACCATTGTCCTTAAATTACGCTTTATCAGATGAATCAGGAGCTTTCCGGTCATTCGGAGGAAACACTGTTTTAAGCTGTTGCGCGCGCCGTTGGCACGCTTCCCCAAACTGACATAATTCCGTCAAACTTTATCAGAAATCATATTTCCTAACTCAATACACCATTTATAACTCATATTTGAAACCTATAGCTCAAAACTCGACTGACATGTTTTACGGTGCAATCGTACCGCTGTATTTTTACCCGCGAAAAACACTATTCACTGATTTTTCTGAAACTTACCTATCCACTTAGTTTTTCGTTCTGAATCCATTTCCAGTGTTATTTTTATCATGTGAGACCTTCTACTCAATTTTTATCTTCCTAGGGTTGTGTGTTGGCTAATTACCGTTTTGCCCTTTCTTTGTATTTTGGCCTAACCTTCTTGATTTTCACTAGTTCTTCACTTAATTTCTCATTTAATATTTTAATACTTAATTTAGAATTGTGAGGTGTTATAATCACCCCACCATTTAGAATTTTGTCCGCAAAATTAACATCCTAACGATCCGGTAACACGGGGTGTAATCGGAGAATCTCATCTTTCCACTCTCTACTAGCCTCCTTAGGCGTGCATCTTTACAACTTTGCATTCATCACAGGCATAACCTCATTTTTGTGGTATCCATTATTACTTAATCTTTCACAAACTTGATAATTTTGGGGATCTGACCCCTTAATTCGTTATATTTTCGCTGTTTCCTTAAACCAGTGTTGCTTTTTCGTTAACTGTAGTTCATAATATACTCATTTTACAACTTGTCACTTATGGTGCCACGACCTTTAATTCGCAATACTTTACGCTCTTCATGGCTTACGGTTACACTTTCAACAATTTATAGGTAATATATGACCACATTACAATTTGTCTGTCTCACTTCATCTCATTCTCATCTTTATCTATCTTTCTGACCCAATGTCGTTCCCAGAGTCTCTAGTCGTTTCTATACTAGGCTCTAACCGTTCTCATGTACATTCGCTAGTTATTCCTGGAGTATTTCCAACTCACTTTCTTTAATACTTAACTCTTTTCGTTGTCCTCACTGTTTCATCAATACTCAACATCTCTTTTGTACCAATCTTTTTCACTGATGTTACTAGCCTTACCATGTCGTTGTTTTCTTGGCTTTCACCTAAGCACATACTTTCTAGTTTCGAAGGCACTATATCGTATCCTATAATTCCAACTCATACTAAATTCTATACTCTTATTCTTTACTTTTCCTTGTCACGTGTCTTCACCTCTTCTTAGGTACTTCCAGCTATATCTTCCTCTTTGTGATACGAAACTAACAATACTCATAATAATTTATATCTTCGATTAGCCCTTTAAGGTATTTCAACAACAAACAAATTCCTGAATTTTTCCATCTATAAATCATATTCATAATTTACACTCACTGTTACTCTCTTCATTAACTTAACCATCTCAACTTTATCTACTCAGTCAGCTCAACTCCATACTCAGACCTCTCCCAGCCTAACCACAACACTCATCAATGACCTCCACATCGAGACCTCATGCTTAATATTTTTACTCACTAACTGTTTTTAACTTTTCATTCCATTCCGATGTTGCAATTTAACCATATGTTCCACTTATTTATACCACTTTTTCGTAATCATCGTCACTTAATCATGGACGTCCCACTTAAAATACTATATCATTATCCTCACATATAAGTCTCCTCATATTGGTAATCTCTAAACACAATCACTTTATCACCTGGCACAACTTTCATCCTTAAACAATTTCAAACATTTTATCAATACTGTGTATCTCCAAAGGATGTATCTCCCTCACTTAGCATGTATCACATACCGTGCTCCAAGTCACTCCATCGAGTTATCAACACTTATTTAATCATCATAATTTACGTTACTGACCCTTATTAAATACATTCACCTAATCCCATAACAACCAACTTCTCATGAAAGGCCATCAGACCACCATCCTAACTACACCTTTATTCCTCATTAGTCCCTTCTAACACAACCTTCACTCAATTCCTCAATATTATCACGTTGCTATTTGTATCATAAGGCAATAATTCCAACTAACTTGGTACCTCCCTTAGAGCCAAAAATTATTTCACGAGACTTACTTTACACATCATAGTGCAGTTCCACGTCACACTTCGAAACTCTTACCCCCTATGCCTCACATTTTACATTAATCACATGGAAAAACTCTCCCAATACGGTGGGTAACAACATTCACAGGTTTAACCCCTCGAGCTCTTGCTGTCCTACGAGCCCCAGATGTAATGACCCACCGATCAGAGAATCCACCCATATGATCCATGCCGTAATAATATCTTACCACTAGCTGTCCCTATTCTAGGAGCATCCCACATATGTTTCTTCTTTGTGCATTTACATCACATATCTCTACTACACTAACAGTTACACCAATGCGGAACACTTGTTCGTCTCATATTACTTGTATAAGCTAATCATAGTCTCCGGGAACATAATCCACACAGGGATACCCATACTATCATGTCTTACAACTTGCACCCAGTGCACAGAGGGATTTATATTCATAATACATATGTATATAACAGCCAACGTGTACCCAGTACACACCAGATTACATATGGACCCAGTCCATTTGGCGTCTGTATCATACCCGTGTATAACGGCAAAACTGTTTTGTATTACCACATGGGCTACCCCCTTAATCATAGTAGTAGTATATTAATCATATCACATATATGTATGGTGCACTGTTTCTTCCTTGATTATTCTTCTCAAAGATTATTTACTCTTTTACTTTAACTACTCACATGACATAGTT
>JAVKPL010003101.1:0-19447 GCA_032173675.1 Gastrolobium villosum
CTACTGATCAGAGAAGTGCAGGAATACGTCTATTACCCACACAGTACCAGCCCATGCTGTATCAGCCCATGCTGTACCTACCCCCAAAGGACCACCCCATGGCTTCCCTTTAAGGCAAACACCTCATAAATATCATACAACAATTGCACTTAACAGCTCCACATCATTTCAATAAAATAGTACATGAAAAACACATCATGCATATAAACCATCCCCCCATGGGAAATGGTGGAACCAATAATGGCTAAACCGAGGACATGAAAGCTTACCTTGCAAGCAATCAATCCAAGCCAAGAGTCCTCACAGCTCAAGGTCCAACACAGCAGAAATCACAATCTGATTTAGACCAGCAATCATATCAATAACATAGCTCGTAAGCATAAACATAAAGACTACGTTTCTTTGTTACGTTTTACGTCTTAAGGCTTCCCACCAAGCCACAAGCCCTTAGTCCCTTGATTCTGACTTAATTAAGTATTTACAGAAGTTCAACTCCATCAAAATAGGGTCCACAAACCCATAACTCCAATCTGTATGAACAGTACCTCACTGTTCTTCGAAAATCCAAAATATTCGGATATATGTCGAGGGCATATCCGGATATCCATATCCGGATATCTCCAAGCCCATATCCGGATACCAATATCCGGATATCATATCCAGATATCTCATGACAGAATGCAGTTTCTGCATTTCGCGAGATATCACTCCCAAGGTTCCATTTTATTAAAACTGCAGTTGTAATTCTTTACCAAAAATTCTGAGATTTTAATATGTTAAACTAGACCTCACAAGCTTTCCAACGACATATCTTATGTCTCAATCGGAGTTGTATAACTCCGGTTATGATTTTCGCAAAGTGACTGCTGCCAACTGAATTTCCAGCAACCAAGACGCGACTTTAAACTAACACTGAGATCAAACCACTTATCCAATGGCTACGAAATTTTACAGGGTTTTAGCCTTATGTGTTACCTACACATAGGTCCAAACGGAACTTGATTTTTACCGAAATAGGTTCGTTTCTGTCCCCATATTTTTCATATTTTTATTTTATTTTTCGGAGCACCTTTCCGGTACGCCCTTTTCCATAGCCAGTATCAGTTCTGGCATCAGTTCTCATTATTTTGACTTGAAACTCGTTTTAGAAGTCCTACACATTATTCTAGTAATTATCATGCACTTATTTTAATTTTCTGGGATACTTTGCCGATACGCATTTATACCGGGTATGTAACGCCCTCCCTTGTATGCATCCAAGAGAGTCGTTTGCTAAGCGGAATTAGAGTCGTTAACGTCACATGAGCTAACAAAAATTCTCATAGCAATATACAAACCCGTAAGACGTTTCCAATAGTTCTTATAACTTCTGTTTGGACGATAAAAAATATTTCCAGTGATTTGGAAAGAGCACATTGAGGGCTTCGCGTGCATATAAAATAATAGTAAATCAGAGTTCGTTTGCTCATAAAAACACCTCCCGTAAGGTGCACTGTAAAAATTTCAGCACTAAGTCTTTTAAAAAATTCCTTTCACAAACGTTTTCCAAAAATAGCCGCTGTTCGTAAAGTTCAAGATAAAATAAAGATGATAAGGTCTACAGTCATCCAAGAGTACCAAAACATTAAACATTACAGTCATCCAATCAATCAAACAGCAACAGTGATAATCCATGCATCAGCAAGCAACAGCAAAACATCACTCCTTCAAATGCTTTTACGTCCTCCTGCCATTTTGGAAAAAATAGCAGCCCCGAAGGGGTGAGAATAATCCCAGTAGTGTGGCAACAAAACCAGTAATATAACAGTATTAACTAGGCACAAAATCATAAACAGTCACTTCAACATATCCTTGTTCCTTTTCCTTTTTCCTTTTCATCATATTCATATATATAGCGCATATAACGCCTTTCCTTTTCATCATATTCATATATTGCGTATATAACGCCTTTCCTTTGCGCTTTTAGCACCGTCGTGCGCGCACTTCACAGTGGAATCAAATATACCTTGGCACCTGAGCTCCATGTGGATTCCAACTCTGGGCCTATGCGGACTGATGCCAAGTGTCCCATACCCCGGTACCTTGGGGAAGCCTATATGATGCTTGCTCAAACACATGGTCCTGTACATAACTATTCTAAAAAGCAAGACCTATATGCTCTTGGTACATGCATGCCATGCTATGCTTTCACACACAAAACGTACAAAAATGCGGTATGATGTAAGGTGCATGCTTATATACCTTTCATATAGCCATCACGGCACATATACTTTTCATATGCGTTATGCTGCCACATAACGTCTTTACCTCATAATCATATAGCCATCACGGCACATTTTTGGCAGTTTCCTTTCATCATAAGGAACATAATACTTTTACGGAATATGGAGCATCATGTCACAATTTTATACCAGTAGTCAATAGTCACATTAGGTAATATCGCCTGACACTTACCTTGTGTGCCTTAAACAATACCAAACAGCAGCGAAGTATCTCACTTCTTAAGCGCACCTAAATCAATTACAACCAATCATTTACAGCGGCGATTTACAGCAGAAACAGTGAGCATACAGCAGCGTTTTACAGTGGAAAACAGTGAGCATACAGCAGTGTTTTACAGCAGAAAAACAGTGAGCATACAGCAGCATTTTACAGCATAAAACAGTGACGTTTGTTCTTAAAACAGTGAGCAGAAAACAGTGACGTTTTCCTTAAAAACAGTGGACAGAAACAGTGACGTTTTACTTAAAAACAGTGGACAGAAACAGTGACGTTTTATAGCAGAAAAACAGTAGCACCGTACAGCAGAAACAGTGACCATTTTAAAACAGAAACAGTGACATTTTGGACCTCAAAACAGTGGCAGAACAGTGGCATTAGACAGTGGCAGAAACAGTGGCATTTGAACGTTAAAACAGTGTCATAAACAGTGGCAATTGAACATCAAAACAGTGACATAAGTAGTGGTATTTGTGCATCAAAACAGTAGCATGAAAGGTTGCATTTGAACATGAAACAGTGACATAGGTAGAGGTATTTGCACATCAAAACAGTGGCATAAAGAGGGATTTGTGAACATTAAAACAGTGGCATAAATGGTGATTAAAACAGTGGCATAAATCATGATTTTTGGACATTAAAACAGTGGCATAACTAGTGGGGTTTGAACAGCAATAGGGTGGTTATTATATGCAGAAACAGTGGCTCCTTAAGTACTAAAACAGTGGGTGTTTTTGGTGCAAAACAGTGACATATGTGGCATTAAAACAGTGAGCATTTTATGCAGAAACAGTGGCATGTGAGGTACTAAAACAGTGAGTATTGTGTGCAGAAACAGTGGCATCAAATGGTGATCTTGTGAAACCGAAACAGTGACATTCTTAGCCTCAAAACAGTGGCACATTCAGGGGGAAACAGTGGCATATATATCCTCAATACAGTGGTAGATTCATTGAGAAACAGTGGCATATATATCCTCAAAACAGTGGCACATTCACACATAAACAGTGGCATATTTCTTAAGCATAACCATGGGACTTTCATGCATACAAATCCTCATAAAATAGCTCCATCCTTATTGCTTTACCATACTCATTCAAGAATCCAAAACAAAACATATTCAAGGAGACATCTCATGCACACACATGGTTACACACAATGAAGAGGTCTAAGTTCTAGGCTTACCTCTTGTAGCACACACTTCTTGCTCACACACCACACCTTTCTAGTTCTACCAACAACAAGTCCACACTTCCTAGGAGATGATCTATGCGCATAAATGGTGAGGAGGACACCTTTGGACAGCTTCCAAGAGTGAGTGCCAAGGCTGGACAGTGAGGGGAAAGTGAGGAGGAAAACTTACACTTGCTTGGTGTTCTTGAGCCACGGTTTTGAGAGGTGAGGGAAGGTGAGTTAGCTTAGTCTTTCTTTCTCCAAGAGGGCTTGTATGTTCGGCTAGAGAGTGAGGGAATGAGGAAGGAACTTGGCTGCACTTGTGCAAAGTGAGGAAGGCCTCTTGTGCGCACAATTAAAGGGAGAAGAGAGGAGGGGTTGAAATGATGATGCATCATGAAAATTCTGGTTTCTTGTAAGAGTGGGGCTGCACATATGGTTTGAACAAGCAAGGAGCTTGCTTCTTGCACACTCTAGGCACATGCAAGGAGGTGAAAGGGAGGGTTCAGATCTGAATAAGTGCTATCAAGTCAGAATTTTTAACACCAACAAGCAAGCTATGCGCACAAGGTGGAGTGGAAAGGAGGTGTCATCATGAGCACATGTAAGAGGGTTCACTAAGTCAACAAGCAAGACAGCTTTGTGGCAGCCAAGAATCTGAATGGAGGCTGCCCTTGTGCGCATGTGATGAGGGAGATGCAGCCCCAAAATCCTTCTTTTGTTGCATGTGGAGGCAAGGACAGATTTGGTTCATGATGGACTGCCAAAAGTATGCAGAAATCTGCACATTTCAGCCTCATGATGGAAGGTGTAAGGTGGTTCTCCAAGTCAACACTCAAAGGCAGATTTTGTGTCATAAAAATCTGATGTAAGTCCTCTTCTTGTGCGCCTAAGGTGAGGTGTATGCAGCCCAAAATGATGCTAAGGAGTACATGTGTCTTCCATGCAATGAAGTTGAAGTCAAATGTGCACAAAATAAGAGTGATGTGGCGGTCATGCAAGGAGTGTGTTGGCAGATTTTTCTAAGTCTTTCCTATCTTCTATGCGCATGAATGAGTGGGAACAAGATTATTCTTGCCATGTGAAAGTTCCTTGGTACACAAACAACCTTGTTGGACAAGGCTTAAGGAAGATAAGTGTAGGTACAACTTGGGCTGAACAAGGTAGATCCACAAGCCTCCTTGGGCCATCGGCCTACACATACAATGGATCCAAAAAGACAAGTCTAAAGGTGGCAAGTCCACACACTAGCCCACTTCCCAAGTCCAATAAACACCAAAGCCTTATACACACAATCAAATTACTCATATGATTTTAATAAAAGATTCACATGCCTACATATGTACCCTCCTTTCATTTAATTTAAATACTTACCTTAGTCTCATCCAAGGATAAGGCCATGAAATTCGCAATCCATCACACATTCACATGCATCTATAAAATTATACACTTATGTACTTTACTAATTATGTGGGATGTTACACTCTCCCCACCAAATAGGAATTTTGTCCGCAAAATAAACTTACTTAAGAGTTAAACAGTTCTGGATAGCGTTTCTGAATGTCGTCCTCGCGCTCCCAAGTGGCTTCGGCTGCCGATCTGTTGTTCCACAATACTTTCACCAAAGGAATCTCTTTAGAACGGAGTCGCTTGACGGATCTTTCAAGAATTTGGAACGGTTGCACTTGATACGTCAGATTTTCCTTTAGTTCCACTTCTTCCGGCTGTAACACGTGAGATGGATCAGAGAGATACCTCCGTGGCTGTGACACATGAAATACATTGTGAATCCCTGACAAATTGGGTGGTAAAGCCAACCGGTATGCAGTCTCTCCAATCCGGTCCATGATCAGATACGGTCCATAGTATCGTGGACTTAACTTCTTAACTCCCATTCTCCTTCCGAGTCCTGAGGTAGGCGTGATTCTCAAAAATACATGGTCTCCGACTTCGAAAGATAGAGGCTTATGACGCTTGTCGTAATAACTCTTCTGTCTGGCCTGAGCCCGCTGCATATTTTCTCGAATCTTCTTTACCTGTTCGGATGTTTCTTGAATTAAGTCAGGTCCTAGCATACTTCGCTCACCCACTTCAGTCCAGCATAAAGGGGATCTGCATTTTCTCCCATACAAAGCTTCATACGGTGCCATCTGAATACTGGAGTGGTAACTGTTATTGTAAGCAAACTCAATCAAAGAAAGATAATTATCCCAGCTGCCTCCTAACTCCAAAACACAAGCTCGCAACATGTCCTCTAATGCTTGAATGGTGCGTTCTGTCTGTCCATCGGTCTGCGGATGGTAAGCAGTACTCAATCTCAAGTGGGTCCCTAATGCTCTTTGAAAAGATTCCCAGAACTTAGATGTAAACTTGGGATCACGATCACTGACAATACTCGTAGGAACTCCGTGCAGCTTCACAATCTCCTGCAGATAAATTCTGGCAAGCCTCTCTGTATTATACGTGGTTCTAACACGTAGGAAATGAGCTGACTTCGTTAAACGATCAACAATCACCCAGATAGCATCATATCCTTCTCGCGTTCGAGGAAGTCCAACTACAAAATCCATCGCGATACTGTCCCACTTCCATTCGGGAATCTCCAAAGGTTGAAGGAGTCCCGAAGGTTTCTGATGTTCGTACTTCACCTTCTGACAAGTTAAGCAACGAGATACATACTCAGCAATATCCCGCTTCATACCTGGCCACCAAAACGAGGTCTTCAAATCATGGTACATCTTCGTGGATCCAGGATGAACTGCATACTTACCCTTATGAGCCTCCTGTAAAACTTCTTGCTTCAACTCTTCATTCAGTACTACTAACCGGCCTTGGAATCTCCAAGTATCATTCTCATCCTTTACAACATCTTGGTTACCAACCAATTCGCGGACTAACTCTTCATCTTTCTGAGCTTCCTTAATTCTACTGATCAATTCATTCTCCACCTTTATATTTCCCAATCTTATGCTATTCCCTCTCTCGTCTACAGATAAGTTCAAATCTCGAAAGGCCTCAAACAATTTCAGTTCTTCCATCATCAGAGTCGCAGTGTGCAGTGTCTTCCTACTCAGGGCGTCAGCTACCACGTTTGCCTTTCCTGGGTGGTATTTAAGTTCAAAATCATAGTCCTTCAGAAATTCCATCCACCGTCGTTGCCGCATATTCAGCTCCTTCTGGTCGAACAAATACTTCAAACTCTTATGATCGCTGAACACGTCAAACTGCGACCCATACAAGTGGTGCCTCCAGATTTTAAGTGCGAACACTATAGCTGCTAATTCCAAATCGTGCGTAGGATAATTTTCTTCGTGAGGCTTTAGTTGTCGAGACGCATAAGCTACCGCCATACGATCCTGCATCAACACGCATCCCAGTCCTTTTAGCGACGCATCACAGTATACTTCGAACTTTCGGGTAGGATCCGAAATCGTGAGTACGGGAGCACTTGTTAACCTGTTCTTTAGTTCCAAGAAACATTCTTCACAAGCTTCGGTCCATTCAAAAGGCTTGTCCTTCCGAGTGAGACGGGTAAGGGGTTGCACTATCTGAGAGAAATTCTGGATGAACCTTCGATAATATCCAGCAAGACCTAAGAAACTTCTTACTTCAGTGACCGTCTTGGGTCGTTCCCAATTCATGACAGCTTCAACTTTGCTGGGGTCTACCGCGATACCTTCTGTTGAAATGACATGGCCCAGAAACTGGACCTCTTTAAGCCAAAACTCGCACTTCGACCATTTCGCGTACAACTGCTTCTCCTTCAAGATTTGCAAGACAATCCTCAGATGTTCCGCATGCAGCTCTTCATTAGTAGAGTAAATCAGGATGTCGTCGATAAACACAATAACAAACTGATCAAGGAATGGGCGGAAGATGCGGTTCATGTAGTCCATGAATACCGCTGGAGCATTTGTAAGTCCGAATGGGATCACCTGATATTCGTAGTGCCCATAACGAGTCCTAAAAGCTGTTTTCGGAATATCCTCCGGTTTGACCCGGATCTGAAGGTATCCCGATCGTAAATCTATCTTGGAAAAGACTCTGGCTCCTCTCAGCTGGTCCATCAAATCATCGATCCTCGGTAGCGGATACTTATTCTTCACCGTAACTTTGTTCAGCTGTCGGGAATCTACACACAGACGTAGACTACCATCTTTCTTCTTAATCAAGATGGCTGGAGCACCCCATGGAGATGTACTCGATCTGATGAATTCCTTCGCCAAAAGTTCTTCTATCTGCTTCTTCAACTCTCGAAGTTCCAAAGGCGCCATACGATACGGGGCAATGGAGATTGGTCCAACTCCAGGAACAAGTTCGATGGAAAAATTCTATTTCCCTATGAGGAGGCAATCGAGGTATTTCATCCGGGAATACCTCCTCGAATTCCCTAACTACAGGTACATTCTGAATTTGAGTGTCAACCGAGGTCTCAGCCTCGATCGACAAAAGATACCCTGCTGCTCCCTTGCGGAGCTCTTTTCTAACTTGTAATAGAGAAATGAGAGAGAAAGGTTGAGAATTACCATCTTTCGCATCCAGTGCGAACACCCGTGCTTGCGTAGGCTGTGGATTAGCGTTCCGGGGGCATTCGTAAGCGAAATGTCCTTGCTGGCCACATCTGAAACATGCATTGTTGTTCTTGCGACAAACTCCAAAGTGATTCTTTCCACATGTAGCACAAACAGTCGCACCCTGCCGTCCAGTTGACGATTGACCAACATTATTGCTCCTCTTAAAATTTCCAGGCCGCGCCTGCAACTGCGGACCTCTGCCTCGACCCCTACCAGGTGTCGTCCTGAAGAATCTGCCTGCTCGGTTTCCTCCGTGAAATTGTGTTGGTGGCTTATTCAGATTCTTGGCCTCGTTAATGATTCCTTCTGCCTGTCGACTCTGGTTGATGAGCTCCGGAAGTGTACGATTAGCCGTCGTCAAAATGAGTTTACGGATCTCCGGATGTAATCCGCTTTCGAACTTCTCCACCTGCCATTCTTCATCATAAATGTTCCGGTCAAAGTTGGCGTACTCGATCAGCTGCCCAAATTTTGCAATGTACTCATTGACCGACATGTTATCCTGCCTGAGTGACAGCAGTTCAGTGTGCTTCATTCTTCTCATCGCTTTAGGAAAGTACTTATCCAAAAAGACTTGTCTGAATACGGCCCACGTCAGTTCAACGTCCTGAGCTCTCAGCAGAGCCCTCGCACCAGTCCACCATGTTAAAGCTTCTCCCATCAGCTGGTACGATGCGTAATCAGTCTTCTGGGCTTCCGGGCATGCCATGCGTTCGAAAATATGCTCAATCATCTGCAACCACTTCGCTGCAGCCTCGGGGTTGTCTTCACCCTCAAAGGTAGGTGGTTGGAAGTTGTGGAAGTCTTTCAACCTCCGACGGGCAATTTCTTCTGCATTTTCATGCAGTGGGGGTTGGTTCTGATTCTTTTGCCTATGGTCGCGCCATTCTTGGCTCATATTCTGGATGAACGTTGCCAGTCCCCCAATAGTAGTGATAAGATCCTCTTCCGCATCGCCAGACCTTCCCCGAGTTGAACCGCGACCACCTGCCATGATTCTGCACTCACAATATCATGAAATGAGTTGATCAGGCTCACCGCAAGTTATTCATGGCACCAGTCCCAAGTAGGTACTCGAGTTCAATTCGGACAAGTTAGCTATGCATCCGTGTCTTATCACAGAACGGCCTAAACAATCTAACTACCCTAGTCTCAAACACTTAAACTATAGCACATTTAGAAGGTCAATCAGCAGATAAACACAATCAACAATCAATTCAATCAATCACAAGCAAATCCATGGACCAAACTGCTCTGATACCAATTAGTGTAACGCCCTCCCTTGTATGCATCCAAGAGGGTCGTTTGCTAAGCGGAATTAGAGTCGTTAACGTCACATGAGCTAACAAAAATTCTCATAGCAATATACAAACCCGTAAGACGTTTCCAATAGTTCTTATAACTTCTGTTTGGACGATAAAAAAATATTTCCAGTGATTTGGAAAGAGAACATTGAGGGCTTCGCGTGCATATAAAATAATAGTAAATCATAGTTCGTTTGCTCATAAAAACACCTCCCGTAAGGTGCACTGTAAAAATTTCAGCACTAAGTCTTTTAAAAAATTCCTTTCACAAACGTTTTCCAAAAATAGCCGCTGTTCGTAAAGTTCAAGATAAAATAAAGATGATAAGGTCTACAGTCATCCAAGAGTACCAAAACATTAAACATTACAGTCATCCAATCAATCAAACAGCAACAGTGATAATCCATGCATCAGCAAGCAACAGCAAAACATCACTCCTTCAAATGCTTTTACGTCCTCCTGCCATTTTGGAAAAAATAGCAGCCCCGAAGGGGTGAGAATAATCCCAGTAGTGTGGCAACAAAACCAGTAATATAACAGTATTAACTAGGCACAAAATCATAAACAGTCACTTCAACATATCCTTGTTCCTTTTCCTTTTTCCTTTTCATCATATTCATATATATAGCGCATATAACGCCTTTCCTTTTCATCATATTCATATATTGCGTATATAACGTCTTTCCTTTGCGCTTTTAGCACCGTCGTGCGCGCACTTCACAGTGGAATCAAATATACCTTGGCACCTGAGCTCCATGTGGATTCCAACTGTGGGCCTATGCGGACTGATGCCAAGTGTCCCATACCCCGGTACCTTGGGGATGCCTATATGATGCTTGCTCAAACACATGGTCCTGTACATAACTATTCTAAAAAGCAAGACCTATATGCTCTTGGTACATGCATGCCATGCTATGCTTTCACACACAAAACGTACAAAAATGCGGTATGATGTAAGGTGCATGCTTATATACCTTTCATATAGCCATCACGGCACATATACTTTTCATATGCGTTATGCTGCCACATAACGTCTTTACCTCATAATCATATAGCCATCACGGCACATTTTTGGCAGTTTCCTTTCATCATAAGGAACATAATACTTTTACGGAATATGGAGCATCATGTCACAATTTTATACCAGTAGTCAATAGTCACATTAGGTAATATCGCCTGACACTTACCTTGTGTGCCTTAAACAATACCAAACAGCAGCGAAGTATCTCACTTCTTAAGCGCACATAAATCAATTACAACCAATCATTTACAGCGGCGATTTACAGCAGAAACAGTGAGCATACAACAGCGTTTTACAGTGGAAAACAGTGAGCATACAGCAGCGTTTTACAGCAGAAAAACAGTGAGCATACAGCAGCATTTTACAGCATAAAACAGTGACGTTTGTTCTTAAAACAGTGAGCAGAAAACAGTGACGTTTTCCTTAAAAACAGTGGACAGAAACAGTGACGTTTTACTTAAAAACAGTGGACAGAAACAGTGACGTTTTACAGCAGAAAAACATTAGCACCTTACAGCAGAAACAGTGACCATTTTAAAACAGAAACAGTGACATTTTGGACCTCAAAACAGTGGCAGAACAGTGGCATTAGACAGTGGCAGAAACAGTGGCATTTGAACGTTAAAACAGTGTCATAAACAGTGGCAATTGAACATCAAAACAGTGACATAAGTAGTGGTATTTGTGCATCAAAATAGTGGCATGAAAGGTTGCATTTGAACATGAAACAGTGACATAGGTAGAGGTATTTGCACATCAAAACAGTGGCATAAAGAGGGATTTGTGAACATTAAAATAGTGGCATAAATGGTGATTAAAACAGTGGCATAAATCATGATTTTTGGACATTAAAACAGTGGCATAACTAGTGGGGTTTGAACAGCAATAGGGTGGTTATTTTATGCAAAAACAGTGGCTCCTTAAGTACTAAAACAGTGGGTATTTTTGGTTTAAAACAGTGACATATGTGGCATTAAAACAGTGAGCATTTTATGCACAAACAGTTGCATGTGAGGTACTAAAACAGTGAGTATTGTGTGCAGAAACAGTGGCATCAAATGGTGATCTTGTGAAACCGAAACAGTGACATTCTTAGCCTCAAAACAGTGGCACATTCAGGGGGAAACAGTGGCATATATATCCTCAATACAGTGGTAGATTCATTGAGAAACAGTGGCATATATATCCTCAAAACAGTGGCACATTCACACATAAATAGTGGCATATTTCTTAAGCATAACCATGGGACTTTCATGCATACAAATCCTCATAAAATAGCTCCATCCTTATTCCTTTACCATACTCATTCAAGAATCCAAAACAAAACATATTCAAGGAGACATCTCATGCACACACATGGTTACACACAATGAAGAGGTCTAAGTTCTAGGCTTACCTCTTGTAGCACACACTTCTTGCTCACACACCACACCTTTCTAGTTCTACCAACAACAAGTCCACACTTCCTAGGAGATGATCTATGCGCATAAATGGTGAGGAGGACACCTTTGGACAGCTTCCAAGAGTGAGTGCCAAGGCTGGACAGTGAGGGGAAAGTGAGGAGGAAAACTTACACTTGCTTGGTGTTCTTGAGCCACGGTTTTGAGAGGTGAGGGAAGGTGAGTTAGCTTAGTCTTTCTTTCTCCAAGAGGGCTTGTATGTTCGGCTAGAGAGTGAGGGAATGAGGAAGGAACTTGGCTGCACTTGTGCAAAGTGAGGAAGGCCTCTTGTGCGCACAATTAAAGGGAGAAGAGAGGAGGGGTTGAAATGATGATGCATCATGAAAATTCTGGTTTCTTGTAAGAGTGGGGCTGCACATATGGTTTGAACAAGCAAGGAGCTTGCTTCTTGCACACTCTAGGCACATGCAAGGAGGTGAAAGGGAGGGTTCAGATCTGAATAAGTGCTATCAAGTCAGAATTTTTAACACCAACAAGCAAGCTATGCGCACAAGGTGGAGTGGAAAGGAGGTGTCATCATGAGCACATGTAAGAGGGTTCACTAAGTCAACAAGCAAGACAGCTTTGTGGCAGCCAAGAATCTGAATGGAGGCTGCCCTTGTGCGCATGTGATGAGGGAGATGCAGCCCCAAAATCCTTCTTTTGTTGCATGTGGAGGCAAGGACAGATTTGGTTCATGATGGACTGCCAAAAGTATGCAGAAATCTGCACATTTCAGCCTCATGATGGAAGGTGTAAGGTGGTTCTCCAAGTCAACACTCAAAGGCAGATTTTGTGTCATAAAAATCTGATGTAAGTCCTCTTCTTGTGCGCCTAAGGTGAGGTGTATGCAGCCCAAAATGATGCTAAGGAGTACATGTGTCTTCCATGCAATGAAGTTGAAGTCAAATGTGCACAAAATAAGAGTGATGTGGCGGTCATGCAAGGAGTGTGTTGGCAGATTTTTCTAAGTCTTTCCTATCTTCTATGCGCATGAATGAGTGGGAACAAGATTATTCTTGCCATGTGAAAGTTCCTTGGTACACAAACAACCTTGTTGGACAAGGCTTAAGGAAGATAAGTGTAGGTACAACTTGGGCTGAACAAGGTAGATCCACAAGCCTCCTTGGGCCATCGGCCTACACATACAATGGATCCAAAAAGACAAGTCTAAAGGTGGCAAGTCCACACACTAGCCCACTTCCCAAGTCCAATAAACACCATAGCCTTATACACACAATCAAATTACTCATATGATTTTAATAAAAGATTCACATGCCTACATATGTACCCTCCTTTCATTTAATTTAAATACTTACCTTAGTCTCATCCAAGGATAAGGCCATGAAATTCGCAATCCATCACACATTCACATGCATCTATATAATTATACACTTATGTACTTTACTAATTATATGGGATGTTACAGGGTAGCAGAACTGGTATCTGCGCTTTTCGCCCGAAAAGCGACTTTCAGCATTGTTACCCACTTACTATAATTATTAAAGCCTTACAATAATTATTAGGGTCAATTATGGAATTATTTCCTAATTCTCACATTTAATTAATTAATTTCCTTACTTAACGGTGCGGGTTCTTACACCAGAAACGTAAACCGAGTCATGAAAAATGGAGTTGGAGATCTCAAATGATAAAAATAATGTCGGAGATGGATTCAGGACGAAAAATTGAGTGAATATGCAAGTTGTGAAAATTTTGATGAATAGTGATTTTTCCGGTGTAAAAATACTGCGGTATAATTGTACCAATAGGACTGATGTAACGCCCTCCCTTGTATGCATCCAAGAGAGTCGTTTGCTAAGAGGAATTAGAGTCTTTAACGACACTTTAGCTACTAAAAATTTTATTCCAAAAGCAAAACCGTAATGCATTTAAAAATTCGTATAAATTCTGTTCAGATGAGTTAAAAAAATATTCCTTGTGATTTAGAAAGAGCACGTCGGGGGCTTCGCGTGCATATAAAATAATAGTAAATCGGAGTTCGTTTGCACCTTGAAACATAACCCGTAAGGTGCTCGTAAAACTGTTAAAATTCAGAACTTAATAAAACGTTCAAAAATCCTTTTCGCAAAACGTTTTCTGATTTTTCCAAAACAACCGCTGTTCATGAAAGACTAAAACAAAATGGAAGATAATAATGTCTACAGTCATCCAAGTGCTCCAAAATAATAAGCATTACAGTCATCCAACAATTAAACAGCAACAGCAAAAGTCCAAGCATCAGCAAACATCACGCCTTCAAATGCTCTTACGTCCTTCTGCCATTTATGAAAATAGCAGCCCCAAAGGGGTGAGAATAATCCCAGTAAGGTGGCAACAAAACCAATAACGTAACAGTATTAAACTAGGCACAAAATCATAAACAGTCACTTCAACATATCCTGTTCCTTGTCCTTTTCCTTTTCATCATATATATATATATATTGCGTATATAACGCCTTCCTTTTTGCGCTCTTAGCACCGTCGTGCGCGCAATACACAGTGGATATCCCATAATCGGCACCCTTCATTGGTGGATTCCAGCTGTGGCCTATGCGGACTGATGCCAAGTGTCCCATACCCTGGTACCGGAGGGATGCCTATATGATGCGTGCTCAAACACATGGTCCTGTACATAACTATTCTAAAATTGCAAGGCTATATGAATTTTGGTACATGCATGCCATGCTATGCTATCACACACAAAGCGTAAAAATAAATGTCGTATGATGTAAGATGCATGCTTATATACTTTTCATATACGTTATGCTACCACATAACAACTTTACCTCATAATCATATTGCCGTCAAGGCATATTCATGGCAGAATACTTACATCATAAGGAACATAATAATTTTACGGAGTATGGAGCATCATGTTACAACTTCATACGCTAGTCAATAGTCACATTAGGTAATATCGCCTAACACTTACCTTACGTGCCTTAAATAATTACCAAACAGCAGCGAAATATGCTACGTTTCTCACTGCTTATACGCACCTAAATCAATTACAATAAATCATTTTACAGCATCGTTTTAAGGAAAAACAGTGAGCAAAAATAGCAACGTTTTACAAAAAAACAGTGAGCAAAACAGCAATGTTTTACAGCAGAAACAGTGAGCAAAACAGCAACGTTTTACAGCAAAAACAGTGAGCAAAACAGCAGCGTTTTACAGCAAAAACAGTGAGAAAAACAACAACGTTTTACAGCAGAAACAATGAGCAAAACAACAACATTTTACAGCAAAACAGTGAGCAGAAAATAGCAATGTTTTTCTTAAAAACAGTGAGCAGAAACAGTGATGTTTTACAGCAGAAACAGTAACGTTTACAGCAGTAAAAACAATAGCATTTTACAGCAGCAGTGAACAACATACAGTGTTGTTTTTTTTAAACAGAAACAGTAACGTTTATAGCAGCAAAAACAGTAGCATTTTACAGCAGCAGTGAACAACATATAGTGACGTTTTTTTAAACAGAAACAGTAACGTTTATAGCAGCATTCTTAAACAGAAACAGTGGCATTTTTTAGCATCAAAGCAGTGACATTTTTAAACAGAAACAGTGGCATTTTTTTAGCATCAAACAGTGACAATTTCAAACAGAAACAGTGGCATTTTTAGCATCAAAACAGTGACAATTTTATACAGAAACAGTGGCATTTTTTTAGCATCAAACAGTGACATTTCAAACAGAAACAGTGGCATTTTTAGCATCAAAATAGTGACAATTTTATACAGAAACAGTGGCATTTTTAGCATCAAAACAAGCATAACAAGGAGACTTTATTCCATAACCTCATTATTTCATGCAATGTGTGCTACAAAGGCTTAAAGTATGCTATTTATCATAGAATGATTCATACAATAATGAAGGCATACAAGTTATTATCAAATAGCTCCACTATTATATTTTTATCATGCTCATTCTAGGGTCTACAACATGACATGGCAGAATCATAAGGAGAGTTCATAAGACAAATTACATGCCATCTCAAGCATAAACATGGTTACACAATAAGGAAGAAGGTCTAAGATCCATGCTTACCTCTTGTAGTACACACTAATTGATCAAGGATCACACACCACACTTTCTAGCTTCACCAAACAACAAGTTCACCTTCCTAGAGGATGATTTATGCGCACAAGTGAGGTGGAAGCACAACCTGGGCAGAATCTTTGGATGGAGGAGCTTGGCTGGGCAGTGGGAGAATGAGAGGAAAGCTTGTACTCTCTTGGTTGCCTATGGTCACGGTTTGCAGCAAGGAGGAGGAGAGGATGGTGTGCACAATTTTTTTTTCTGAATGCTACTCCCTACACTCACGGTTTGAAGGGGAAGGATGAAGAGATAATGGTGCAGATTTGTTTCTGTTTTAAGGAGCCTAAGGTGCAGCCCCAAATTCAGCGCACAAGGGTGGAAGGAGGGAGGTATAAGGTGCAGTTGTTGTTGATGTTTCAAGTGCCTAATTTCAACGCATAAGTGTGGAGAAAGTGAGGAAACAAGTGAGGAGTTGTGGGCTGTTTTAAAGCCATTCCACAAGGGCATAATACAAGGCTGAATCCTCACACTTGGAGTGCACAAGTGGAGGTCAAATGGTGCAGAATTTTCTGCCCACACACAAAACATGCAAGCTGCCCACAAAGTCTTCATTGGGTGCATGTCTTACAAGATTAGGAAGGTGCAACAAGTAACTATCTTTTCCTTCTTGCAAATGTTTTACGTAAGGGACAAGGGAAGGGAAATAAGGCTGACCAAAATGATAAGTAAACAGTCCATGTGCAGATTTTTGAAGGCCATGTGCGCACAAGTGAAGGAAGAAGAAAGACTATGCCATGTGGAGGTTTCTAGCCAATAAGAGGTTGACTTGTGGAGTCACTTAAGATGAGTTTAGGATAGTATTCTAATGGGTTTGGGCTGCATCAAGTGGGCTACAAAAGGCCTAAAGCTTCAGCCCAACATACATAAGCAATTTAGAAATATGCACAAGCCCAAGTGACACTAACTTGGGTACTAGCCCAAAAATTCTAAGTCCTCAAGCCCAATTATTTTTAATTCTTTTTATATGTTACTACATAATTATTCCTACATGCATAAAATAATTTCTCACCTAAAATTATAATTCTAATAATTTTCCTAACTCAATATTAATTTTACACTAGTAACCACGCAATTCGAATTCAAATAAATAATTACATGAAACTCTAATTTTCACACATGCATACTTATGCCTTCTAATATATTTTATGTATTTTCCTAAATATTTATGTGGGATGTTACACTCTCCCCACCAAAAAGGAATTTTGTCCGCAAAATAGACTTACTTAAGAGCTAAACAGTTCTGGATAGCGATTCTGAATGTCGTCCTCGCGCTCCCAAGTGGCTTCAGCTGCCGATTGGTTGTTCCACAACACTTTCACCAAGAGAATTTCTTTAGAATGAAGTCGCTTGACAGATCTTTCAAGGATTTGGAACGGTTGAACTTGATACGTCAGATTTTCCTTTAATTCCACTTCTTCAGGCTGTAACACGTGAGATGGATCAGAGAGATATCTCCTCAGCTGCGACACATGAAATACATTATGAATCCCTGACAGATTAGGTGGTAATGCCAACCGGTATGCAGACTCTCCAATCCGGTCCAAGATAAGGTATGGTCCTAAGTACCACGGACTTAACTTCTTTACTCCCATTCTCCTGCCTAGTCCCGAGGTAGGTGTGATTCTAAAAAATACATGGTCTCCGACTTCGAAAGATAGGGGCTTATGACGTTTGTCGTAATAACTTTTCTGTCTGGCCTGAGCCCGCTGCATATTTTCTCTAATCTTCTTTACCTGTTCAGATGTTTCTTGAATTAGATCAGGTCCTAAAATACTTCGCTCACCCACTTCAGTCCAGCATAAAGGGGATCTGCATTTTCTCCCATACAGAGCTTCATACGGTGCCATCTGAATACTGGAATGGTAACTGTTGTTGTAAGCAAATTCAATCAAAGGAAGATAATTGTCCCAACTGCCTCCTAACTCCAAAACGCATGCTCGCAACATGTCCTCTAAAGCTTGAATGGTGCGTTCTGTCTGTCCATCGGTCTGCGGGTGATAAGCAGTACTCAATCTCAAGTGGGTCCCTAAAGCTCGCTGGAAAGACTCCCAGAACTTAAAGGTAAATTTGGGATCACGATCACTGACAATACTGGTAGGGACTCCATGTAGCTTCACAATCTCCTGAAGGTAAATTCTGGCAAGCCTCTCAGTATTATACGTGGTTCTAACACATAAGAAATGAGCTGACTTCGTTAGTCGATCAACAATCACCCAAATAGCATCATATCCTTCTCGCGTCCGAGGAAGTCCAACTACAAAATCCATCGCAATACTGTCCCACTTCCACTCGGGAATCTCCAAAGGTTGAAGAAGTCCCGAAGGTTTCTGATGTTCGTACTTCACCTTCTGACAAGTTAGACATCGAGATACATACTAAGCAATATCACGCTTTATACCCGGCCACCAAAACGAAGTCTTCAAATCATGGTACATCTTCGTGGATCCAGGATGAACGGCATAATTATCCTTATGAGCCTCCTGCAAAACTTCTTGCTTCAATTCTTCATTCGGCACAACTAACCGACCTTGGAATCTCAAAATATCATTCTCATCCCTTACTACATCTTGGATGCCAACCAAATTACGGACTAGCTCCTCATCTCTCTGAGCCTCCTTAATTCTACTGAGTAACTCATTCTCTATTTTTATACTACCCAATCTTATGCTACGTCTTCTTTTGACTACAGACAAATTCAAATCTCGAAAGGCCTCAAACAATTTCAGTTCTTCCATCATCAGAGTTGCAGTGTGCAGTGTCTTCCGACTCAGGGCGTCAGCTACCACGTTTGCCTTTCCTGGGTGGTATTTAAGTTCAAACTCATAGTCCTTCAGGAATTCCATCCATCGTCGTTGCCTCATACTCAATTCCTTCTGATCGAACAAGTACTTCAGACTCTTGTGATCGCTGAACACATCACACTGCGAACCATACAAGTAGTGCCTCCAGATTTTAAGTGCGAACACTATAGCTGCTAACTCCAAATCATGCATAGGATAATTTTCTTCATGAGGCTTTAGTTGTCGAGAAGCATAAGCTACCGCCATACGATCCTGCATCAAAACGCATCCAAGTCCTTTCGATGACGCATCACAGTATACTTCAGACTTTCTAGTAGGATCCGGAATAGTGAGTACTGGAGCAATCGTTAACCTGTTTTTCAATTCCATGAAACATTCTTCACAAGCTTCAGTCCACTCAAAAGGCTTATCCTTCCGAGTGAGACGGGTAAGAGGTTGTACTAACTGACCAGAAACTGGACTTCTTTAAGCCAAAACTCGCATTTCGACCACTTCACGTACAACTGCTTCTCCTTCAAGATTTGCAAAATAATC
>JAVKPL010003102.1:0-19253 GCA_032173675.1 Gastrolobium villosum
AAATGAATTCCGTCGAAAATGGATGAATAAAATAAATGCAAAAGAAATTGATTTTGTGAAGTTTTTCGACGGAAAATGGATTCCGTTGAAGATTTTTGACGGAAAATGAATTCCGACGAAAATGGATGAATAAAATAAATGCAAAAGAAATTGATTTTGTGATGTTTTTCGACGGAAAATGGATTCCGTCGAAGATTTTGGATGGAAAATGAATTCCGTCGAAAATGGATGAATAAAATAAATGCAAAAGAAATTGATTTTACGAAGTTTTTCGATGAAAAATGGATTCCGTCGAAGATTTTTGACGAAAAATGTATTCCGTCGAAAATGGATGAATAAAATAAATGCAAAAGAAATTGATTTTGTGAAGTTTTTAGACGGAAAATGGATTCCGTCGAAGATTTTTGATGGAAAATGAATTCCGTCGAAAATGGATTCATAAAATAAATGCAAAAGAAATTGATTTTGTGAAGTTTTTCGACGGAAAAAGAATTTCGTCGAAAATGGATTAATAAAATAAATGCAAAAGAAATTGATTTTGTGAAGTTTTTAGACGAAAAATGGATTCCGTCGAAGATTTTTGATGGAAAATGAATTCCGTCGAAAATGGATGAATAAAATAAATGCAAAAGAAATTGATTTTGTGAATTTTCTCGACGGAAAATAGATGCCGTCGAAAACGGATGACTAAAATAAATACAAAAGAAATTGATTTTCTGAAGTTTTTCGATGGAAAATGGATTCCGTCGAAGATTTTTGACGGAAAATGAATTCCGTCGAAAATGGATAAATAAAATAAATGCAAAAGAAATTGGTTTTGTGAAGTTTTTCGACAGGAAAAAAAATTTCGTTGAAAACAGAATAATAAAATAAATGCAAAAGAAATTGATTTTTTGAAGTTTTTCGACGGAAAATGGATTCCGTAGAAGATTTTTGATGGAAAATGGATTCCGTCGAAGATTTTTGACCGAAAATGAATTCCGACGAAAACGGATGAATAAAATAAATGCAAAAGAAATTGATTTTGTGAAGATTTTTGAATGAAAATGAATTCCGTCGAAAACGGATGAATAAAATAAATGCAAAAGAAATTGATTTTGCGAAGTTTTTCGACGGAAAATGGATTCCGTCGAAGATTTTTGAATAAAAATGTTTTCCGTCGAAAATGGAGTAATAAAATAAATGCAAAAGAAATTGATTTTGTGAAGATTTTTGACGGAAAATGAATTCTGTCGAAAACGGATGAATACAATAAATGCAAAAGAAATTGATTTTGCGAAGTTTTTCGACGGAAAATGGATTCCGTCGAAGATTTTTGACAGAAAATGAATTCCCTCGAAAATGGATGAATAAAATAAATGCAATAGAAATTGATTTGATGAAGTTTTTCGACGAAAAATGGATTCTGTCGAAGATTTTTGACGAAAAATGTATTCCGTCGAAAACGGATGACTAAAATAAATGCAAAAGAAATTCATTTTGTGAAATTTTTCGACGGAAAAAGGATTTCGTCAAAAACGGATTAATAAAATAAATGCAAAGAAAATTGATTTTGTGAGTTTTTCGACGCAAAATGGATTCCGTCGAAGATTTTTGACGGAAAATGTATTCCGTCGAAAATGGATGAATTAAATTAATGGAAAAGAAATTTATTTTGTGAAGTTTTTCGACGGAAAATGAATTTCGTCGAAAATGGATGAATAAAATAAATGCAAAAGAAATTGATATTGTGAAATTTTTCGATGGAAAACGGATTCCGTCGAAAATGGATGAATAAAATAAATGCAAAAGAAATTGATTTTATGAAGTTTTTCGATGGAAAATGGATTCCGTCGAAGACTTTTGACGGAAAATGAATTCCGTCGAAAACGGATGAATAAAATAAATGCAAAAGAAATTGATTTTGTGAAGTTTTTCGACGGAAAATGGATTCCGTAGAACATTTTTTACGGAAAATGGATTCCGTCGAAGATTTTTGACGGAAAATGAATTCCATCGAAAACGGATGAATAAAATAAATGCAAAAGAAATTGATTTTGTGAAGTTTTTCGACGGAAAATGGATTCCGTCGAAGATTTTTGACGGAAAATGAATTCCGTATAAAATGGATGAATAAAATAAATGCAAAAGAAATTGATTATGTGAAGTTTTTCGACGGAAAATGGATTCCGTCGAAAATGGATGAATAAAATAAATGCAAAAGAAATTGATTTTGTGAAGTTTTTCGACGGAAAATGGATTCCGTCGAAGATTTTGGACGGAAAATGAATTCCGTCGAAAATGGATGAATAAAATAAATGCAAAAGAAATTGATTTTACGAAGTTTTTCGATGAAAAATGGATTCCGTCGAAGATTTTTGACGAAAAATGTATTCCGTCGAAAATAGATGAATAAAATAAATGCAAAAGAAATTGATTTTGTGAAGTTTTTTGACGGAAAAAGAATTTCGTCGAAAATGGATTAATAAAATAAATGCAAAAGAAATTGATTTTGTGAAGTTTTTAGACGGAAAATGGATTCCGTCGAAGATTTTGGATGGAAAATGAATTCCGTCGAAAATGGATGAATAAAATAAATGCAAAAGAAATTGATTTTGTGAAGTTTTTCGACGGAAAAAGAATTTCGTCGAAAATGGATTAATAAAATAAATGCAAAAGAAATTGATTTTGTGAAGTTTTTAGACGGAAAATGGATTCCATCGAAGATTTTGGATGGAAAATGAATTCCGTCGAAAATGGATGAATAAAATAAATGCAAAAGAAATTGATTTTGTGAATTTTCTCGACGGAAAATAGATGCCGTCGATGATTTTTGAAGGAAAATGAATTTCGTCGAAAATGGATGAATAAAATAAATGCAAAAGAAATTGATTTTATGAAGTTTATCGACGAAAAATGGATTCCGACGAAGATTTTTGACGAAAAATGTATTCCGTCGAAAACGGATTAATAAAATAAATGCAAAAGAAATTGATTTTGTGATGATTTTTGACGGAAAATGAATTCCGTCGAAAACGGATGAATAAAATAAATGCAAAAGAAATTGATTTTGTGAAGTTTTTCGACGGAAAATGGATTCCTGATGCTCTCCGGCAAGTATACCGATCGCACAAGTAATAAAGTGATAAATAAAGTTCGTCTCCACAGGGATTGGGATCTAATATCAATTAAACTTTTTCTCAAAGAATGGAAGAATTCAAATAGGGTTTTGACAAATATTGTCAATTTGATGGAAATTGAATTTTGAAAATAAAATACTTGTTTTTGTATTTTTAGATTGAAAAATAAAACAATAAAATTGAAAATTGATTTGTAAAGAAGATGAGAAAAGCATTGTAGCCAGGGTTCATTCACCAAATGATTCCCACTTTTTACTCCGGATTGATTTACAATAATCATTTATATAATCACTCAGATAAATTATCATTTAAAAAGATTTAGTAGTTAACCCTCAATTCCTTGCAGGGTTAACCCTTTAATCCCATGAGAAACCCCAATTCCTTGCAATGTTTCTCATGGGATCAAGCAATGGGTGCGATAATTTAAGCATCTGCAATCGTATACACGTCTATTCCTAGCACGTATACAGATTGTTATCTTACCCCCTTTCCAGATCAAAACCCCAATATTCCTATCTAGGGTTTTGATCCTCAGAATATCCCCAACTATCAGATTGATCAACTCTAACAAAGGGAATATAAAATTCGTACAGAGTAAAGATAAAGATAATTATATAAATTAAAAACAACAAATCAATCCTTCATGTCAAGGGTTCACATATGGATCGTGACCCTGACTACAATAAAAAGATCTAGCCAATCAACATACTGATCGCTGATCTAAAATTCAACATAAACTAAAAATAAAAGAGAAAGAAAAAGAAGAAGATGAAGAACGAAGAACGCGAAGAACTCCACAGCTGCCCCTTTCTTCTCCCGGTCCAGATCTGAATGAATGGAATGGTGGAGGACCACCCTTTTTATACTTGAGTTTATGGGCGTGGTCCATGTGATGTTGCGTGTATAGATAAGGATGACACTTCAGCGTGATGTAATGCTGACAAAGCATCCTATCATTATTTGCTGCAGTGCCAGCTGTGCTTTGACTCAGCGCTTTGATTACAGATTCTTTCCTTAATTGCTTCAGCGCTAATTGAGGATAGTTTGAAATGTGATGTAATGTTTAAATGCTCATCCTCGCAATTTTTTGAATCTCTTCCTTTTTAACTGGAACAAGATGAAGAACGAAGAACGCCACAGAGCCCTTCTCCTCCAGTCTCTCCAGATCCAGATGGAATGGAATTATCAAAATGTGTGGGATTTCCTCTGAAGACTGAATTGTGTGTCATGGAGTGTGTGGAGAGGAACCTTTGCATAGGTAGCAACTAGGGTTTCGCCGCATCTTCCAAAATTACCCCTGAAACGTGTAATGGAATAATTAATTACAACTTTATTACCGAAACGTATAACGTAAAGATTTAATTAAAACTTTATTACGTAACTGAAGAATTAAATTAAAACTTATTACGTAACGAAAGAATTAATTAAAAACAGTTTTGAATTCAAATTTTGAATTCAAATTTCGCTTCTTTTTCCTGTAAAAACACAACTAACAGGTGCATATTATTGACATACAAAGAATCAACATAATTAGCAAATATGTATTTAAATTGCTCTCTTATGACTCAATTCTTGTCAATTTTAACACAGAAAAATCACACTTGCCAAGGCACATCAATTCCGTAGAACATTTTTTACGGAAAATGGATTCCGTCGAAGATTTTTGACGGAAAATGAATTCCATCGAAAACGGATGAATAAAATAAATGCAAAAGAAATTGATTTTGTGAAGTTTTTCGACGGAAAATGGATTCCGTCGAAGATTTTTGACGGAAAATGAATTCCGTCGAAAATGGATGAATAAAATAAATGCAAAAGAAATTGATTATGTGAAGTTTTTCGACGGAAAATGGATTCCGTCGAAGATTTTTGACGGAAAATGAATTCCGTCGAAAATGGATGAATAAAATAAATGCAAAAGAAATTGATTTTGTGAAGTTTTTCGACGGAAAATGGATTCCGTCGAAGATTTTGGACGGAAAATGAATTCCGTCGAAAATGGATGAATAAAATAAATGCAAAAGAAATTGATTTTACGAAGTTTTTCGATGAAAAATGGATTCCGTCGAAGATTTTTGACGAAAAATGTATTCCGTCGAAAATGGATGAATAAAATAAATGCAAAAGAAATTGATTTTGTGAAGTTTTTCGACGGAAAAAGAATTTCGTCGAAAATGGATTAATAAAATAAATGCAAAAGAAATTGATTTTGTGAAGTTTTTAGACGGAAAATGGATTCCGTCGAAGATTTTTGATGGAAAATGAATTCCGTCGAAAATGGATGAATAAAATAAATGCAAAAGAAATTGATTTTGTGAAGTTTTTCGACGGAAAAAGAATTTCGTCGAAAATGGATTAATAAAATAAATGCAAAAGAAATTGATTTTGTGAAGTTTTTAGACGGAAAATGGATTCCGTCGAAGATTTTTGATGGAAAATGAATTCCGTCGAAAATGGATGAATAAAATAAATGCAAAAGAAATTGATTTTGTGAATTTTCTCGACGGAAAATAGATGCCGTCGAAGATTTTTGAAGGAAAATGAATTTCGTCGAAAATGGATGAATAAAATAAATGCAAAAGAAATTGATTTTATGAAGATTATCGACGAAAAATGGATTCCGACGAAGATTTTTGACGAAAAATGTATTCCGTCGAAAACGGATTAATAAAATAAATGCAAAAGAAATTGATTTTGTGATGATTTTTGACGGAAAATGAATTCCGTCGAAAACGGATGAATAAAATAAATGCAAAAGAAATTGATTTTGTGAAGTTTTTCGACGGAAAATGGATTCCGACGAAGATTTTTGACGGAAAATGAATTCCGTCGAAAATGGATGAATAAAATAAATGCAAAAGAAATTGATTTTATGAAGTTTTTCGACAAAAAATGGATTCCGTCGAAAACGGATGACTAAAATAAATACAAAAGAAATTGATTTTGTGAAGTTTTTTAACGGAAAAAGAATTTCGTCGAAAACAGATTAATAAAATAAATACAAAGGAAATTGATTTTGTAAGTTTTTTGACGGAAAATGGTTTCCATTGAAGATTTTTGACGGAAAATGTATTCCGCCGAAAATGGATGAATTAAATTAATGCAAAAGAAATTTATTTTGTGAAGTTTTTCGACGGAAAATTAATTCCGTCGAAAATGGATGAATAAAATAAATGCAAAAGAAATTGATATTGTGAAATTTTTAGATGGAAAACGGATTCCGTCGAAAATGGATGAATAAAATAAATGCAAAAGAAATTGATTTTATGAAGTTTTTCGACGAATTCCGTCGAAGATTTTTGACGGAAAATGAATTCCGTTGAAAATGGATGAATACAATAAATACAAAAGAAATTTATTTTATGAAGTTTATCGACGAAAAATGGATTCCGTCGTAGATTTTTGACGAAAAATGTATTTCGTCGAAAACGGATGAATAAAATAAATGCAAAAGAAATTGATTTTGTGTAGTTTTTTGTCGGAAAATGGATTCCGTAGAAGATTTTTGACGGAAAATAGATTCCGTCGAAGATTTTTGACGAAAAATGTATTCCGTCGAAAACGGATGACTAAAATAGATGCAAAAGAAATTGATTTTGTGAAGTTTTTTGACGAAAAAGAATTTCGTCGAAAACGGATAAATAAAATAAATGCAAAGGAAATTGATTTTGCAAGTTTTTCGACGGAAAATGGATTCCGTCGAAGATTTTTGACGGAAAATGTATTCCGTCGAAAATGGATGAATTAAATTAATGCAAAAGAAATTGATTTTGTGAAGTTTTTCGACGGAAAAAGAATTTCGTCGAAAATGGATTAATAAAATAAATGCAAAAGAAATTGATTTTGTGAAGTTTTTAGACGGAAAATGGATTCCGTCGAAGATTTTTGACGGAAAATGAATTCCGTCGAAAATGGATGAATAAAATAAAAGCAAAAGAAATTGATTTTATGAATTTTTTCGACGAAAAATGGATTTCGTCGAAGATTTTTGACGGAAAATGAATTCCGTTGAAAATGGATGAATAAAATAAATGCAAAAGAAATTGATTTTATTAATTTTTCGACGAAAAATGGATCCCGTTGAAGATTTTTGACGAAAAATGTATTCCGTCGAAAACGGATGAATAAAATAAATGCAAAAGAAATTGATTTTATGAATTTTTTCGACGAAAAATGGATTTCGTCGAAGATTTTTGACGGAAAATGAATTCCGTTGAAAATGGATGAATAAAATAAATGCAAAAGAAATTGATTTTATTAATTTTTCGACGAAAAATGGATCCCGTTGAAGATTTTTGACGGAAAATGTATTCCGTCGAAAACGGATGAATAAAATAAATGCAAAAGAAATTGATTTTGTGAAGTTTTTCGACGGAAAATGGATTCCGTAGAAGATTTTTGACGGAAAATGGATTCCGTCGAAGATTTTTGACGGAAAATGAATTCCGTCGAAAACGGATGAATAAAATAGATGCAAAAGAAATTGATTTTGTGAAGTTTTTCGACGGAAAAAGAATTACGTTGAAAACGGATTAAAAAAATAAATGCAAAGGAAATTGATTTTGTAAGTTTTTCGACGGAAAATGGATTCCATCGAAGATTTTTGACGGAAAATGTATTCCGTCGAAAATGGATGAATTAAATTAATGCAAAAGAAATATATTTTGTGTAGTTTTTCGACGGAAAATGAATTCTGTCGAAAATGGATGAATAAAATAAATGCAAAAGAAATTGATATTGTGTAATTTTTCGATGGAAAACGGATTCCGTCGAAAATGGATGAATAAAATAAATGCAAAAGAAATTGATTTTATGAATTTTTTCGACGAAAAATGGATTCCGTCTAAGATTTTTGACGTAAAATGAATTCCGTTGAAAATGGATGAATACAATAAATACAAAAGAAATTTATTTTATGAAGTTTATCGACGAAAAATGGATTCCGTCGTAGATTTTTGACGAAAAATGTATTTCGTCGAAAACGGATGAATAAAATAAATGCAAAAGAAATTGATTTTGTGTAATTTTTTGTCGGAAAATGGATTCCGTAGAAAGATTTTTGAAGAAAATTTTGTACGGAAAATGGATTCCGTCGAAGATTTTTGACGAAAAATGTATTCCGTCGAAAACGGATGAATAAAATAAATGCAAAAGAAATTGATTTTGTGAAGTTTTTTGACGGAAAATGGAAAAAGAATTTCGTCGAAAACGGATAAATAAAATAAATGCAAAAGAAATTGATTTTGTGAAGTTTTTCGACGGAAAATGGATTCCGTCGAAGATTTTTGACGGAAAATGTATTCCGTCGAAAATGGATGAATAAAATAAATGCAAAAGAAATTGATTTTGTGAAGTTTTTCGACGGAAAAAGAATTTCGTCGAAAATGGATTAATAAAATAAATGCAAAAGAAATTGATTTTGTGAAGTTTTTAGACGGAAAATGGATTCCGTCGAAAATGGATGAATAAAATAAAAGCAAAAGAAATTGATTTTATGAATTTTTTCGACGAAAAATGGATTCCGTCGAAGATTTTTGACGGAAAATGAATTCCGTTGAAAAGAAAATAAATGCAAAAGAAATTGATTTTGTTAATTTTTCGACGGAAAATGGATTCCGTCGAAGATTTTTGAGGAAAATGAATTCCGTCGAAAATGGATGAATAAAATAAATGCAAAAGAAATTGATTTTGTGAATTTTTTCGACGAAAAATGGATTTCGACGAAGATTTTTGACGGAAAATGAATTCCGTCGAAAATGGATGAATAAAATAAATGCAAAAGAAATTGATTTTGTGATGATTTTTGACGGAAAATGAATTCCGTCGAAAACGGATGAATAAAATAAATGCAAAAGAAATTGATTTTGTGAAGTTTTTCGACGGAAAATGGATTCCGACGAAGATTTTTGACGGAAAATGAATTCCGTCGAAAATGGATGAATAAAATAAATGCAAAAGAAATTGATTTTATGAAGTTTTTCGACAAAAAATGGATTCCGTCGAAAACGGATGACTAAAATAAATACAAAAGAAATTGATTTTGTGAAGTTTTTCGACGGAAAAAGAATTTCGTCGAAAACAGATTAATAAAATAAATACAAAGGAAATTGATTTTGTAAGTTTTTTGACGGAAAATGGTTTCCGTTGAAGATTTTTGACGGAAAATGTATTCCGTCGAAAATGGATGAATTAAATTAATGCAAAAGAAATTTATTTTGTGAAGTTTTTCGACGGAAAATTAATTCCGTCGAAAATGGATGAATAAAATAAATGCAAAAGAAATTGATATTGTGAAATTTTTAGATGGAAAACGGATTCCGTCGAAAATGGATGAATAAAATAAATGCAAAAGAAATTGATTTTATGAATTTTTTCGACGAATTCCGTCGAAGATTTTTGACGGAAAATGAATTCCGTTGAAAATGGATGAATACAATAAATACAAAAGAAATTTATTTTATGAAGTTTATCGACGAAAAATGGATTCCGTCGAAGATTTTTGACGAAAAATGTATTTCGTCGAAAACGGATGAATAAAATAAATGCAAAAGAAATTGATTTTGTGTAGTTTTTTGTCGGAAAATGGATTCCGTAGAAGATTTTTGACGGAAAATAGATTCCGTCGAAGATTTTTGACGAAAAATGTATTCCGTCGAAAACGGATGACTAAAATAGATGCAAAAGAAATTGATTTTGTGAAGTTTTTTGACGAAAAAGAATTTCGTCGAAAACGGATAAATAAAATAAATGCAAAGGAAATTGATTTTGCAAGTTTTTCGACGGAAAATGGATTCCGTCGAAGATTTTTGACGGAAAATGTATTCCGTCGAAAATGGATGAATTAAATTAATGCAAAAGAAAATTATTTTGTGAAGTTTTTCGACGGAAAATGAATTCCGTCGAAAATGGATAAATAAAATAAATGCAAAAGAAATTGATATTGTGAAATTTTTCGATGGAAAACGGATTCCGTCGAAAATGGATGAATAAAATAAATGCAAAAGAAATTGATTTTATGAATTTTTTCGACGAAAAATGGATTTCGTCGAAGATTTTTGACGGAAAATGAATTCCGTTGAAAATGGATGAATAAAATAAATGCAAAAGAAATTGATTTTATTAATTTTTCGACGAAAAATGGATCCCGTTGAAGATTTTTGACGAAAAATGTATTCCGTCGAAAACGGATGAATAAAATAAATGCAAAAGAAATTGATTTTGTGAAGTTTTTCGACGGAAAATGGATTCCGTAGAAGATTTTTGACGGAAAATGGATTCCGTCGAAGATTTTTGACGGAAAATGAATTCCGTCGAAAACGGATGAATAAAATAGATGCAAAAGAAATTGATTTTGTGAAGTTTTTCGACGGAAAAAGAATTACGTCGAAAACGGATTAAAAAAATAAATGCAAAGGAAATTGATTTTGTAAGTTTTTCGACGGAAAATGGATTCCGTCGAAGATTTTTGACGAAAAATGTATTCCGTCGAAAATGGATGAATTAAATTAATGCAAAAGAAATATATTTTGTGTAGTTTTTCGACGGAAAATGAATTCTGTCGAAAATGGATGAATAAAATAAATGCAAAAGAAATTGATATTGTGTAATTTTTCGATGGAAAACGGATTCCGTCGAAAATGGATGAATAAAATAAATGCAAAAGAAATTGATTTTATGAATTTTTTCGACGAAAAATGGATTCCGTCGAAGATTTTTGACGGAAAATGAATTCCATTGAAAATGGATGAATAAAATAAATGCAAAAGAAATTGATTTTATTAATTTTTCGACGAAAAATGGATTCCGTTGAAGATTTTTGACGAAAAATGTATTCCGTCGAAAACGGATGAATAAAATAAATGCAAAAGAAATTGATTTTGTGAAGTTTTTCGACGGAAAATGGATTCCGTAGAAGATTTTTGACGGAAAGTGGATTCCGTCGAAGATTTTTGACGGAAAATGAATTCCATCGAAAACGGATGAATAAAATAAATGCAAAAGAAATTGATTTTGTGAAGTTTTTCGACAGAAAATGGATTTCGTCGAAGATTTTTGACGGAAAATGAATTCCGTCGAAAATGGATGAATAAAATAAATGCAAAAGAAATTGTTTTTGTGAAGATTTTTGACGGAAAATGGATTCCGTCGTAGATTTTTGACGGAAAATGAATTCCATCGAAAACGGATGAATAAAATAAATGCAAAAGAAATTGATTTTGTGAAGTTTTTCGACGGAAAATGGATTCGGTCGAAGATTTTTGACGGAAAATGTATTCCGTCGAAAACGGATGAATAAAATAAATGCAAAAGAAATTGATTTTGTGAAGTTTTTCGACGGAAAAAGAATTGCGTCGAAAACGGATTAATAAAATAAATGCAAAAGAAATTGATTTTTTGAAGTTTTTCGACGAAAAGTTAATTTCGTAGAAGATTTTTGATGGAAAATGGATTCCGTCGAATATTTTTGACAGAAAAAGAATTCCGTCGAAAACGGATGAATAAAATAAATGCAAAAGAAATTGATTTTATCAAGTTTTGCGACGAAAATTGTATTCCGTCGAAGATTTTTGACAGAAAATGAATTCCGTCGAAAATGGATGAATAAAATAAATGCAAAAGAAATTGATTTTGTGAAGTTTTTCGACGGAAAAAGAATTTCGTCGAAAATGGATTAATAAAATAAATGCAAAAGAAATTGATTTTGTGAAGTTTTTAGACGGAAAATGGATTCCGTCGAAGATTTTTGATGGAAAATGAATTCCGTCGAAAATGGATGAATAAAATAAATGCAAAAGAAATTGATTTTGTGAAGTTTTTCGACGGAAAAAGAATTTCGTCGAAAATGGATTAATAAAATAAATGCAAAAGAAATTGATTTTGTGAAGTTTTTAGACGGAAAATGGATTCCGTCGAAGATTTTTGATGGAAAATGAATTCCGTCGAAAATGGATGAATAAAATAAATGCAAAAGAAATTGATTTTGTGAATTTTTCGACGGAAAATAGATGCCGTCGAAGATTTTTGAAGGAAAATGAATTTCGTCGAAAATGGATGAATAAAATAAATGCAAAAGAAATTGATTTTATGAAGATTATCGACGAAAAATGGATTCCGACGAAGATTTTTGACGAAAAATGTATTCCGTCGAAAACGGATTAATAAAATAAATGCAAAAGAAATTGATTTTGTGATGATTTTTGACGGAAAATGAATTCCGTCGAAAACGGATGAATAAAATAAATGCAAAAGAAATTGATTTTGTGAAGTTTTTCGACGGAAAATGGATTCCGACGAAGATTTTTGACGGAAAATGAATTCCGTCGAAAATGGATGAATAAAATAAATGCAAAAGAAATTGATTTTATGAAGTTTTTCGACAAAAAATGGATTCCGTCGAAAACGGATGACTAAAATAAATACAAAAGAAATTGATTTTGTGAAGTTTTTTAACGGAAAAAGAATTTCGTCGAAAACAGATTAATAAAATAAATACAAAGGAAATTGATTTTGTAAGTTTTTTGACGGAAAATGGTTTCCATTGAAGATTTTTGACGGAAAATGTATTCCGCCGAAAATGGATGAATTAAATTAATGCAAAAGAAATTTATTTTGTGAAGTTTTTCGACGGAAAATTAATTCCGTCGAAAATGGATGAATAAAATAAATGCAAAAGAAATTGATATTGTGAAATTTTTAGATGGAAAACGGATTCGGTCGAAAATGGATGAATAAAATAAATGTAAAAGAAATTGATTTTATGAATTTTTTCGACGAATTCCGTCGAAGATTTTTGACGGAAAATGAATTCCGTTGAAAATGGATGAATACAATAAATACAAAAGAAATTTATTTTATGAAGTTTATCGACGAAAAATGGATTCCGTCGTAGATTTTTGACGGAAAATGTATTTCGTCGAAAACGGATGAATAAAATAAATGCAAAAGAAATTGATTTTGTGTAGTTTTTTGTCGGAAAATGGATTCCGTAGAAGATTTTTGACGGAAAATAGATTCCGTCGAAGATTTTTGACGAAAAATGTATTCCGTCGAAAACGGATGACTAAAATAGATGCAAAAGAAATTGATTTTGTGAAGTTTTTTGACGAAAAAGAATTTCGTCGAAAACGGATAAATAAAATAAATGCAAAGGAAATTGATTTTGCAAGTTTTTCGACGGAAAATGGATTCCGTCGAAGATTTTTGACGGAAAATGTATTCCGTCGAAAATGGATGAATTAAATTAATGCAAAAGAAAATTATTTTGTGAAGTTTTTCGACGGAAAATGAATTCCGTCGAAAATGGATGAATAAAATAAATGCAAAAGAAATTGATATTGTGAAATTTTCGATGGAAAACGGATTCCGTCGAAAATGGATGAATAAAATAAATGCAAAAGAAATTGATTTTATGAATTTTTTCGACGAAAAATGGATTTCGTCGAAGATTTTTGACGGAAAATGAATTCCGTTGAAAATGGATGAATAAAATAAATGCAAAAGAAATTGATTTTATTAATTTTTCGACGAAAAATGGATCCCGTTGAAGATTTTTGACGAAAAATGTATTCCGTCGAAAACGGATGAATAAAATAAATGCAAAAGAAATTGATTTTGTGAAGTTTTTCGACGGAAAATGGATTCCGTAGAAGATTTTTGACGGAAAATGGATTCCGTCGAAGATTTTTGACGGAAAATGAATTCCGTCGAAAACGGATGAATAAAATAGATGCAAAAGAAATTGATTTTGTGAAGTTTTTCGACGGAAAAAGAATTACGTCGAAAACGGATTAAAAAAATAAATGCAAAGGAAATTGATTTTGTAAGTTTTTCGACGGAAAATGGATTCCATCGAAGATTTTTGACGGAAAATGTATTCCGTCGAAAATGGATGAATTAAATTAATGCAAAAGAAATATATTTTGTGTGTAGTTTTTCGACGGAAAATGAATTCTGTCGAAAATGGATGAATAAAATAAATGCAAAAGAAATTGATATTGTGTAATTTTTCGATGGAAAACGGATTCCGTCGAAAATGGATGAATAAAATAAATGCAAAAGAAATTGATTTTATGAATTTTTTCGACGAAAAATGGATTCCGTCGAAGATTTTTGACGGAAAATGAATTCCATTGAAAATGGATGAATAAAATAAATGCAAAAGAAATTGATTTTATTAATTTTTCGACGAAAAATGGATTCCGTTGAAGATTTTTGACGAAAAATGTATTCCGTCGAAAACGGATGAATAAAATAAATGCAAAAGAAATTGATTTTGTGAAGTTTTTCGACGGAAAATGGATTCCGTAGAAGATTTTTGACGGAAAATGGATTCCGTTGAAGATTTTTGACGGAAAATGAATTCCATCGAAAACGAATGAATAAAATAAATGCAAAAGAAATTGATTTTGTGAAGTTTTTCGACAGAAAATGGATTTCGTCGAAGATTTTTGACGGAAAATGAATTCCGTCGAAAATGGATGAATAAAATAAATGCAAAAGAAATTGTTTTTGTGAAGATTTTTGACGGAAAATGGATTCCGTCGTAGATTTTTGACGGAAAATGAATTCCATCGAAAACGGATGAATAAAATAAATGCAAAAGAAATTGATTTTGTGAAGTTTTTCGACGGAAAATGGATTCGGTCGAAGATTTTTGAGATTTTTGAAAACGGATGAATAAAATAAATGCAAAAGAAATTGATTTTGTAGTTTTTCCGTTGAAAACGGAAAACGGAATAATAAAATAAATGCAAAAGAAATTGATTTTGTGAAGTTTTTCGACGGAAAAAGAATTGCGTCGAAAACGGATTAATAAAATAAATGCAAAAGAAATTGATTTTTTGAAGTTTTTCGACGAAAAGTTAATTTCGTAGAAGATTTTTGATGGAAAATGGATTCCGTCGAATATTTTTGACAAAAAAAGAATTCCGTCGAAAACGGATGAATAAAATAAATGCAAAAGAAATTGATTTTATCAAGTTTTGCGACGAAAATTGTATTCCGTCGAAGATTTTTGACAGAAAATGAATTCCGTCGAAAATGGATGAATAAAATAAATGCAAAAGAAATTGATTTTGTGAAGTTTTTCGACGGAAAAAGAATTTCGTCGAAAATGGATTAATAAAATAAATGCAAAAGAAATTGATTTTGTGAAGTTTTTAGACGGAAAATGGATTCCGTCGAAGATTTTTGATGGAAAATGAATTCCGTCGAAAATGGATGAATAAAATAAATGCAAAAGAAATTGATTTTGTGAAGTTTTTCGACGGAAAAAGAATTTCGTCGAAAATGGATTAATAAAATAAATGCAAAAGAAATTGATTTTGTGAAGTTTTTAGACGGAAAATGGATTCCGTCGAAGATTTTTGATGGAAAATGAATTCCGTCGAAAATGGATGAATAAAATAAATGCAAAAGAAATTGATTTTGTGAATTTTCTCGACGGAAAATAGATGCCGTCGAAGATTTTTGAAGGAAAATGAATTTCGTCGAAAATGGATGAATAAAATAAATGCAAAAGAAATTGATTTTATGAAGATTATCGACGAAAAATGGATTCCGACGAAGATTTTTGACGAAAAATGTATTCCGTCGAAAACGGATTAATAAAATAAATGCAAAAGAAATTCATTTTGTGATGATTTTTGACGGAAAATGAATTCCGTCGAAAACGGATGAATAAAATAAATGCAAAAGAAATTGATTTTGTGAAGTTTTTCGACGGAAAATGGATTCCGACGAAGATTTTTGACGGAAAATGAATTCCGTCGAAAATGGATGAATAAAATAAATGCAAAAGAAATTGATTTTATGAAGTTTTTCGACAAAAAATGGATTCCGTCGAAAACGGATGACTAAAATAAATACAAAAGAAATTGATTTTGTGAAGTTTTTTAACGGAAAAAGAATTTCGTCGAAAACAGATTAATAAAATAAATACAAAGGAAATTGATTTTGTAAGTTTTTTGACGGAAAATGGTTTCCATTGAAGATTTTTGACGGAAAATGTATTCCGCCGAAAATGGATGAATTAAATTAATGCAAAAGAAATTTATTTTGTGAAGTTTTTCGACGGAAAATTAATTCCGTCGAAAATGGATGAATAAAATAAATGCAAAAGAAATTGATATTGTGAAATTTTTAGATGGAAAACGGATTCCGTCGAAAATGGATGAATAAAATAAATGCAAAAGAAATTGATTTTATGAATTTTTTCGACGAATTCCGTCGAAGATTTTTGACGGAAAATGAATTCCGTTGAAAATGGATGAATACAATAAATACAAAAGAAATTTATTTTATGAAGTTTATCGACGAAAAATGGATTCCGTCGTAGATTTTTGACGGAAAATGTATTTCGTCGAAAACGGATGAATAAAATAAATGCAAAAGAAATTGATTTTGTGTAGTTTTTTGTCGGAAAATGGATTCCGTAGAAGATTTTTGACGGAAAATAGATTCCGTCGAAGATTTTTGACGAAAAATGTATTCCGTCGAAAACGGATGACTAAAATAGATGCAAAAGAAATTGATTTTGTGAAGTTTTTTGACGAAAAAGAATTTCGTCGAAAACGGATAAATAAAATAAATGCAAAGGAAATTGATTTTGCAAGTTTTTCGACGGAAAATGGATTCCGTCGAAGATTTTTGACGGAAAATGTATTCCGTCGAAAATGGATGAATTAAATTAATGCAAAAGAAAATTATTTTGTGAAGTTTTTCGACGGAAAATGAATTCCATCGAAAATGGATAAATAAAATAAATGCAAAAGAAATTGATATTGTGAAATTTTCGATGGAAAACGGATTCCGTCGAAAATGGATGAATAAAATAAATGCAAAAGAAATTGATTTTATGAATTTTTTCGACGAAAAATGGATTTCGTCGAAGATTTTTGACGGAAAATGAATTCCGTTGAAAATGGATGAATAAAATAAATGCAAAAGAAATTGATTTTATTAATTTTTCGACGAAAAATGGATCCCGTTGAAGATTTTTGACGAAAAATGTATTCCGTCGAAAACGGATGAATAAAATAAATGCAAAAGAAATTGATTTTGTGAAGTTTTTCGACGGAAAATGGATTCCGTAGAAGATTTTTGACGGAAAATGGATTCCGTCGAAGATTTTTGACGGAAAATGAATTCCGTCGAAAACGGATGAATAAAATAGATGCAAAAGAAATTGATTTTGTGAAGTTTTTCGACGGAAAAAGAATTACGTCGAAAACGGATTAAAAAAATAAATGCAAAGGAAATTGATTTTGTGAAGATTTTTGACGGAAAATGGATTCCATCGAAGATTTTTGACGGAAAATGTATTCCGTCGAAAATGGATGAATTAAATTAATGCAAAAGAAATATATTTTGTGTAGTTTTTCGACGGAAAATGAATTCTGTCGAAAATGGATGAATAAAATAAATGCAAAAGAAATTGATATTGTGTAATTTTTCGATGGAAAACGGATTCCGTCGAAAATGGATGAATAAAATAAATGCAAAAGAAATTGATTTTATGAATTTTTTCGACGAAAAATGGATTCCGTCGAAGATTTTTGACGGAAAATGAATTCCATTGAAAATGGATGAATAAAATAAATGCAAAAGAAATTGATTTTATTAATTTTTCGACGAAAAATGGATTCCGTTGAAGATTTTTGACGAAAAATGTATTCCGTCGAAAACGGATGAATAAAATAAATGCAAAAGAAATTGATTTTGTGAAGTTTTTCGACGGAAAATGGATTCCGTAGAAGATTTTTGACGGAAAATGGATTCCGTTGAAGATTTTTGACGGAAAATGAATTCCGTCGAAAATGGATGAATAAAATAAATGCAAAAGAAATTGATTTTGTGAAGTTTTTCGACAGAAAATGGATTTCGTCGAAGATTTTTGACGGAAAATGAATTCCGTCGAAAATGGATGAATAAAATAAATGCAAAAGAAATTGTTTTTGTGAAGATTTTTGACGGAAAATGGATTCCGTCGTAGATTTTTGACGGAAAATGAATTCCATCGAAAACGGATGAATAAAATAAATGCAAAAGAAATTGATTTTGTGAAGTTTTTCGACGGAAAATGGATTCGGTCGAAGATTTTTGACGGAAAATGTATTCCGTTGAAAACGGATGAATAAAATAAATGCAAAAGAAATTGATTTTGTGAAGTTTTTCGACGGAAAAAGAATTGCGTCGAAAACGGATTAATAAAATAAATGCAAAAGAAATTGATTTTTTGAAGTTTTTCGACGAAAAGTTAATTTCGTAGAAGATTTTTGATGGAAAATGGATTCCGTCGTATATTTTTGACAGAAAAAGAGATCCGTCGAAAATGGATGAATAAAATAAATGCAAAAGAAATTGATTTTATCAAGTTTTGCGACGAAAATTGTATTCCGTCGAAGATTTTTGACAGAAAATGAATTCCGTCGAAAATGGATGAATAAAATAAATGCAAAAGAAATTGATTTTGTGAAGTTTTTCGACGGAAAAAGAATTTCGTCGAAAATGGATTAATAAAATAAATGCAAAAGAAATTGATTTTGTGAAGTTTTTAGACGGAAAATGGATTCCGTCGAAGATTTTTGATGGAAAATGAATTCCGTCGAAAATGGATGAATAAAATAAATGCAAAAGAAATTGATTTTGTGAAGTTTTTCGACGGAAAAAGAATTTCGTCGAAAATGGATTAATAAAATAAATGCAAAAGAAATTGATTTTGTGAAGTTTTTAGACGGAAAATGGATTCCGTCGAAGATTTTTGATGGAAAATGAATTCCGTCGAAAATGGATGAATAAAATAAATGCAAAAGAAATTGATTTTGTGAATTTTCTCGACGGAAAATAGATGCCGTCGAAGATTTTTGAAGGAAAATGAATTTCGTCGAAAATGGATGAATAAAATAAATGCAAAAGAAATTGATTTTATGAAGATTATCGACGAAAAATGGATTCCGACGAAGATTTTTGACGAAAAATGTATTCCGTCGAAAACGGATTAATAAAATAAATGCAAAAGAAATTCATTTTGTGATGATTTTTGACGGAAAATGAATTCCGTCGAAAACGGATGAATAAAATAAATGCAAAAGAAATTAATTTTGTGAAGTTTTTCGACGGAAAATGGATTCCGAC
>JAVKPL010003103.1:0-19410 GCA_032173675.1 Gastrolobium villosum
TCTTCGACGAAATCTATTTTCCGTTTAAAAAATTCACAAAATCAATTTCTTTTGCATTTATTTTATTCATCCATTTTCGACGGAATTCATTTTCCGTCAAAAATATTCGACGGAATCCATTTTCCGTCGAAAAACTTCACAAAATCAATTTCTTTTGCATTTATTTTATTCATCCATTTTCGACGGAATTCATTTTCCGTCCAAAATCTTCGACGGAATCCATTTTCTGTCGAAAAACTTCACAAAATCATTTTATTTTGCATTTATTTTATTCATCCATTTTCGACGGAATTCATTTTCCGTCAAAAAATCTTCACAAAATCAATTTCTTTTGCATTTATTTTATTCATCCGTTTTTGACGGAATACATTTTTCGTTAAAAATCTTCAACGGAATCCATTTTTCGTCGAAAAACTTCATAAAATTAATTTCTTTTGCATTTATTTTATTCATCCATTTTCGACGGAATTCATTTTCCGTCAAAAATCTTCGACGGAATCCATTTTCCGTCGAAAAACTTCACAAAATAAATTTCTTTTGCATTTATTTTATTCATCCGTTTTCGACGGAATTCATTTTCCGTCAAAAATCTTCACAAAATCAATTTCTTTTGCATTTATTTTATTAATCCGTTTTCGACGGAATACATTTTTCGTCAAAAATCTTAGACGGAATCCATTTTTCGTCGAAAAACTTCATAAAATCAATTTATTTTGCATTTATTTTATTCCTCCATTTTCGACGGAATTCATTTTCCTTCAAAAATCTTCGACGGAATCCATTTTCCGTTTAAAAAATTCACAAAATCAATTTCTTTTGCATTTATTTTATTCATCCATTTTCGACGGAATTCATTTTCCGTCAAAAATCTTCACAAAATCAATTTCTTTTGCATTTATTTTATTCATCCGTTTTCGACGGAATACATTTTTCGTTAAAAATTTTCAACGAAATCCATTTTTCGTCGAAAAATTCAGAAAATCAATTTCTTTTGCATTTATTTTATTCATCCATTTTCGACGGAATTCATTTTCCATCAAAAATCTTCGACGGAATCCATTTCCCGTCGAAAAACTTCACAAAATCAATTTCTTTTGCATTTATTTTATTCATCCGTTTTCGACGGAATTCATTTTCCGTCAAAAATCTTCACAAAATCAATTTCTTTTGCATTTATTTTATTAATCCGTTTTCGACGGAATTCATTTTTTCGTCAAAAATCTTAGACAGAATCCATTTTACGTCGAAAAACTTCATAAAATCAATTTCTTTTGCATTTATTTTATTCATCCATTTTCGACGGAATTCATTTTCCGTCAAAAATCTTCGACAGAATCCATTTTCCGTTTAAAAAATTCACAAAATCAATTTCTTTTGCATTTATTTTATTCATCCATTTTCGACGGAATTCATTTTCCGTCAAAAATCTTCGACGGAATCTATTTTCCATTCAAAAAATTCACAAAATCAATTTCTTTTGCATTTATTTTATTCATCCATTTTCGACGGAATTCATTTTCCGTCAAAAATCTTCGACGGAATCTATTTTCCGTTTAAAAAATTCACAAAATCAATTTCTTTTGCATTTATTTTATTCATCCATTTTCGACGGAATTCATTTTCCGTCAAAAATCTTCGACGGAATCCATTTTCAGTCGAAAAACTTCACAAAATCAATTTCTTTTGAATTTATTTTATTCATCCATTTTCGACGGAAGTCATTTTCCATAAAAAATGTTCACAAAATCAATTTCTTTTGCATTTATTTTATTCATCCGTTTTCGACGGAATACATTTTCCATAAAAAATGTTCACAAAATCAATTTCTTTTGCATTTATTTTATTCATCCGTTTTCGACGGAATACATTTTTCGTCAAAAATCTTCGACGGAATCCATTTTCCATCGAAAAACTTCATAAAATCAATTTCTTTTGCATTTATTTTATTCATCCATTTTCGACGGAATTCATTTTCCGTCAAAAATCTTCACAAAATCAATTTCTTTTGCATTTATTTTATTCATCCGTTTTCGACGGAATACATTTTTCGTTAAAAATTTTCAACGGAATCCTTTTTTCGTCGAAAAATTCATAAAATTAATTTCTTTTGCATTTATTTTATTCATCCATTTTCGACGGAATTCATTTTCCGACAAAAATCTTCGACGGAAATTTTCCGTCAAAAATCTTCTACGGAATCCATTTTTCGTCGAAAAACATCACAAAATCAATTTCTTTTGGATTTATTTTATTAATCCGTTTTCGATGGAATTCATTTTTTCGTCAAAAATCTTAGACAGAATCCATTTTACGTCGAAAAATCTTCAAAATTAATTTCTTTTGTATTTATTTTAGTCATCCGTTTTCGACGGAATTCATTTTCCGTCAAAAATCTTCGACTGAATCCATTTTCCGTCGAAAAACTTCACAAAATCAATTCTTTTGCATTTATTTTATTCATCCGTTTTTGACGGAATTCATTTTCCGTCAAAAATCTTCACAAAATCAATTTCTTTTGCATTTATTTTATTAATCCGTTTTCGACGGAATTCATTTTTTCGTCAAAAATCTTAGACAGAATCCATTTTACGTCGAAAAACATCATAAAATCAATTTCTTTTGCATTTATTTTATTCATCCATTTTCGACGGAATTCATTTTCCGTCAAAAATCTTCGACAGAATCCATTTTTCGTTTAAAAAATTCACAAAATCAATTTCTTTTGCATTTATTTTATTCATCCATTTTCGACGGAATTCATTTTCCGTCAAAAATCTTCGACGGAATCCATTATCCGTTTAAAAAATTCACAAAATCAATTTCTTTTGCATTTATTTTATTCATCCATTTTCGACGGAATTCATTTTCCGTCAAAAATCTTCGACGGAATCTATTTTCCGTTTAAAAAATTCACAAAATCAATTTCTTTTGCATTTATTTTATTCATCCATTTTCGACGGAATTCATTTTCCGTCAAAAATCTTCGACGAAATCCATTTTCGGTCGAAAAACTTCATAAAATCAATTTCTTTTGCATTTATTTTATTCATCCATTTTCGACGGAATTCATTTTCCATAAAAAATGTTCACAAAATCAATTTCTTTTGCATTTATTTTATTCATCCGTTTTCGACGGAATACATTTTTCGTCAAAAATCTTCGACGGAATCCATTTTCCATCGAAAAACTTCATAAAATCAATTTCTTTTGCATTTATTTTATTCATCCATTTTCGACGGAATTCATTTTCCGTCAAAAATCTTCACAAAATCAATTTCTTTTGCATTTATTTTATTCATCCGTTTTCGACGGAATACATTTTTCGTTAAAAATTTTCAACGGAATCCATTTTTCGTCGAAAAATTCATAAAATTAATTTCTTTTGCATTTATTTTATTCATCCATTTTCGACGGAATTCATTTTCCGTCCAAAATCTTCGACGAAATCCATTTTCCGTCGAAAAACTTCACAAAATAAATTTCTTTTGCATTTATTTTATTCATCCGTTTTCGACGGAATCTATTTTCCGTTTAAAAAATTCACAAAAGCAATTTCTTTTGCATTTATTTTATTCATCCATTTTCGACGGAATTCATTTTCCGTCAAAAATCTTCGACGGAATCCATTTTCGGTCGAAAAACTTCATAAAATCAATTTCTTTTGCATTTATTTTATTCATCCATTTTCGACGGAATTCATTTTCCATAAAAAATGTTCACAAAATCAATTTCTTTTGCATTTATTTTATTCATCCGTTTTCGACGGAATACATTTTTCGTCAAAAATCTTCGACGGAATCCATTTTCCATCGAAAAACTTCATAAAATCAATTTCTTTTGCATTTATTTTATTCATCCATTTTCGACGGAATTCATTTTCCATAAAAAATGTTCACAAAATCAATTTCTTTTGCATTTATTTTATTCATCCGTTTTCGACGGAATACATTTTTCGTCAAAAATCTTCGACGGAATCCATTTTCCATCGAAAAACTTCATAAAATCAATTTCTTTTGCATTTATTTTATTCATCCATTTTCGACGGAATTCATTTTCCGTCAAAAATCTTCGACGGAATACATTTTTCGTCGAAAAATTCATAAAATTAATTTCTTTTGCATTTATTTTATTCATCCATTTTCGACGGAATTCATTTTCCGACAAAAATCTTCGACGGAATCCATTTTCCGTCGAAAAACTTCACAAAATAAATTTCTTTTGCATTTATTTTATTCATCCGTTTTCGACGGAATTCATTTTCCGTCAAAAATCTTCACAATCTTTTGCATTTATTTTATTAATCCGTTTTCGATGGAATTCATTTTTTCGTCAAAAATCTTAGACAGAATCCATTTTACGTCGAAAAATCTTCACAAAATCAATTTCTTTTGCATTTATTTTATTCATCCAATTTCGACGGAATTCATTTTCCATCAAAAATCTTCGACTGAATCCATTTTCCGTCGAAAAACTTCACAAAATCAATTTCTTTTGCATTTATTTTATTCATCCGTTTTCGACGGAATTCATTTTCCGTCAAAAATCTTCACAAAATCAATTTCTTTTGCATTTATTTTATTAATCCGTTTTCGACGGAATTCATTTTTTCGTCAAAAATCTTAGACAGAATCCATTTTACGTCGAAAAACATCATAAAATCAATTTCTTTTGCATTTATTTTATTCATCCATTTTCGACGGAATTCATTTTCCGTCAAAAATCTTCGACAGAATCCATTTTTCGTTTAAAAAATTCACAAAATCAATTTCTTTTACATTTATTTTATTCATCCATTTTCGACGGAATTCATTTTCCGTCAAAAATCTTCGACGGAATCTATTTTCCGTTTAAAAAATTCACAAAATCAATTTCTTTTGCATTTATTTTATTCATCCATTTTCGACGGAATTCATTTTCCGTCAAAAATCTTCGACGAAATCCATTTTCGGTCGAAAAACTTCATAAAATCAATTTCTTTTGCATTTATTTTATTCATCCATTTTCGACGGAATTCATTTTCCATAAAAAATGTTCACAAAATCAATTTCTTTTGCATTTATTTTATTCATCCGTTTTCGACGGAATACATTTTTCGTCAAAAATCTTCGACGGAATCCATTTTCCATCGAAAAACTTCATAAAATCAATTTCTTTTGCATTTATTTTATTCATCCATTTTCGACGGAATTCATTTTCCGTCAAAAATCTTCACAAAATCAATTTCTTTTGCATTTATTTTATTCATCCGTTTTCGACGGAATACATTTTTCGTTAAAAATTTTCAACGGAATCCATTGTTCGTCGAAAAATTCATAAAATTAATTTCTTTTGCATTTATTTTATTCATCCATTTTCGACGGAATTCATTTTCCGTCAAAAATCTTCGACGAAATCCATTTTCCGTCGAAAAACTTCACAAAATAAATTTCTTTTGCATTTATTTTATTCATCCGTTTTCGACGGAATCTATTTTCCGTTTAAAAAATTCACAAAAGCAATTTTTTTTGCATTTATTTTATTCATCCATTTTCGACGGAATTCATTTTCCGTCAAAAATCTTCGACGGAATCCATTTTCGGTCGAAAAACTTCATAAAATCAATTTCTTTTGCATTTATTTTATTCATCCATTTTCGACGGAATTCATTTTCCATAAAAAATGTTCACAAAATCAATTTCTTTTGCATTTATTTTATTCATCCGTTTTCGACGGAATACATTTTTCGTCAAAAATCTTCGACGGAATCCATTTTCCATCGAAAAACTTCATAAAATCAATTTCTTTTGCATTTATTTTATTCATCCATTTTCGACGGAATTCATTTTCCATAAAAAATGTTCACAAAATCAATTTCTTTTGCATTTATTTTATTCATCCGTTTTCGACGGAATACATTTTTCGTCAAAAATCATCGACGGAATCCATTTTCCATCGAAAAACTTCATAAAATCAATTTCTTTTGCATTTATTTTATTCATCCATTTTCGACGGAATTCATTTTCCGTCAAAAATCTTCACAAAATCAATTTCTTTTGCATTTATTTTATTCATCCGTTTTCGACGGAATACATTTTTCGTTAAAAATTTTCAACGGAATCCATTTTTCGTCGAAAAATTCATAAAATTAATTTCTTTTGCATTTATTTTATTCATCCATTTTCGACGGAATTCATTTTCCGACAAAAATCTTCGCCGGAATCCATTTTCCGTCGAAAAACTTCACAAAATAAATTTCTTTTGCATTTATTTTATTCATCCGTTTTCGACGGAATTCATTTTCCGTCAAAAATCTTCACAAAATCAATTTCTTTTGCATTTATTTTATTAATCCGTTTTCGATGGAATTCATTTTTTCGTCAAAAATCTTAGACAGAATCCATTTTACGTCGAAAAATCTTCACAAAATCAATTTCTTTTGCATTTATTTTATTCATCCAATTTCGACGGAATTCATTTTCCATCAAAAATCTTCGACTGAATCCATTTTCCGTCGAAAAACTTCACAAAATCAATTTCTTTTGCATTTATTTTATTCATCCGTTTTCGACGGAATTCATTTTCCGTCAAAAATCTTCACAAAATCAATTTCTTTTGCATTTATTTTATTAATCCGTTTTCGACGGAATTCATTTTTTCGTCAAAAATCTTAGACAGAATCCGTTTTACGTCGAAAAACATCATAAAATCAATTTCTTTTGCATTTATTTTATTCATCCATTTTCGACGGAATTCATTTTCCGTCAAAAATCTTCGACTGAATCCATTTTTCGTTTAAAAAATTCACAAAATCAATTTCTTTTGCATTTATTTTATTCATCCATTTTCGACGGAATTCATTTTCCGTCAAAAATCTTCGACGGAATCTATTTTCAGTTTAAAAAATTCACAAAATCAATTTCTTTTGCATTTATTTTATTCATCCATTTTCGACGGAATTCATTTTTCGTCAAAAATCTTCGACGGAATCTATTTTCCATTTAAAAAATTCACAAAATCAATTTCTTTTGCATTTATTTTATTCATCCATTTTCGACGGAATTCATTTTCCGTAAAAAATCTTAGACGGAATCTATTTTCCGTTTAAAAAATTCACAAAATCAATTTCTTTTGCATTTATTTTATTCATCCATTTTCGACGGAATTCATTTTCCGTCAAAAATCTTCGACGGAATCCATTTTCGGTCGAAAAACTTCATAAAATCAATTTCTTTTGCATTTATTTTATTCATCCATGTTCGACGGAATTCATTTTCCGTCAAAAATCTTCGACAGAATCCATTTTCCGTTTAAAAAATTCACAAAATCAATTTCTTTTGCATTTATTTTATTCATCCATTTTCGACGGAATTCATTTTCCATCAAAAATCTTCGACGGAATCCATTTTCCGTTTAAAAAATTCACAAAATCAATTTCTTTTGCATTTATTTTATTCATCCATTTTCGACGGAATTCATTTTCCGTCAAAAATCTTCACAAAATGAATTTCTTTTGCATTTATTTTATTCATCCGTTTTCGACGGAATACATTTTTCGTCAAAAATCTTCAACGGAATCCATTTTTCGTCGAAAAACTTCATAAAATCAATTTCTTTTGCATTTATTTTATTCATCCATTTTCGACGGAATTCATTTTCCCTCAAAAATCTTCGACGGAATCCATTTTCCGTCGAAAAACTTAACAAAATCAATTTCTTTTGCATTTATTTTATTCATCCGTTTTCGACGGAATTCATTTTCCGTCAAAAATCTTCACAAAATCAATTTCTTTTGCATTTATTTTATTCATCCAATTTCGACGGAATTCATTTTCCATCAAAAATCTTCGACGGAATCCATTTTCCGTCGAAAAACTTCACAAAATCAATTTCTTTTGCATTTATTTTATTCATCCGTTTTCGACGGAATTCATTTTCCGTCAAAAATCTTCACAAAATCAATTTCTTTTGCATTTATTTTATTAATCCGTTTTCGACGGAATTCATTTTTTCGTCAAAAATCTTAGACAGAATCCATTTTACGTCGAAAAACTTCACAAAATCAATTTCTTTTGCATTTATTTTATTCATCCATTTTCGACTCGACAGAATCCATTTTCCGTCAAAAATCTTCGACAGAATCCATTTTCCGTCGAAAAAATTCACAAAATCAATTTCTTTTGCATTTATTTTATTCATCCGTTTTCGACGAAATTCATTTTCCTTCAAAAATCTTCGACGGAATCCATTTTCCGTTTAAAAAATTCACAAAATCAATTTCTTTTGCATTTATTTTATTCATCCATTTTCGACGGAATTCATTTTCCGTCCAAAATCTTCGACGGAATCTATTTTCCGTTTAAAAAATTCACAAAAGCAATTTCTTTTGCATTTATTTTATTCATCCATTTTCGACGGAATTCATTTTCCGTCAAAAATCTTCGACGGAATCCATTTTCGGTCGAAAAACTTCATAAAATCAATTTCTTTTGCATTTATTTTATTCATCCATTTTCGACGGAATTCATTTTCCATAAAAAATGTTCACAAAATCAATTTCTTTTGCATTTATTTTATTCATCCGTTTTCGACGGAATACATTTTTCGTCAAAAATCTTCGACGGAATCCATTTTCCATCGAAAAACTTCATAAAATCAATTTCTTTTGCATTTATTTTATTCATCCATTTTCGACGGAATTCATTTTCCGACAAAAATCTTCGACGGAATCTATTTTCCGTCGAAAAACTTCACAAAATAAATTTCTTTTGCATTTATTTTATTCATCCATTTTCGACGGAATTCATTTTCCATAAAAAATGTTCACAAAATCAATTTCTTTTGCATTTATTTTATTCATCCGTTTTCGACGGAATACATTTTTCGTCAAAAATCTTCGACGGAATCCATTTTCCATCGAAAAACTTCATAAAATCAATTTCTTTTGCATTTATTTTATTCATCCATTTTCGACGGAATTCATTTTCCGTCAAAAATCTTCACAAAATCAATTTCTTTTGCATTTATTTTATTCATCCGTTTTTGACGGAATACATTTTTCGTTAAAAATTTTCAACGGAATCCATTTTTCGTCGAAAAATTCATAAAATTAATTTCTTTTGCATTTATTTTATTCATCCATTTTCGACGGAATTCATTTTCCGTCAAAAATCTTCGACGGAATCCATTTTCCGTTTAAAAAATTCACAAAATCAATTTCTTTTGCATTTATTTTATTCATCCATTTTCGACGGAATTAATTTTCCGTCAAAAATCTTCGACGGAATCTATTTTCCGTTTAAAAAATTCACAAAAGCAATTTCTTTTGCATTTATTTTATTCATCCATTTTCGACGGAATTCATTTTCCGTCAAAAATCTTCGACGGAATCCATTTTCGGTCGAAAAACTTCATAAAATCAATTTCTTTTGCATTTATTTTATTCATCCATTTTCGACGGAATTCATTTTCCATAAAAAATGTTCACAAAATCAATTTCTTTTGCATTTATTTTATTCATCCGTTTTCGACGGAATACATTTTTCGTCAAAAATCTTCGACGGAATCCATTTTCCATCGAAAAATTCATAAAATTAATTTCTTTTGCATTTATTTTATTCATCCATTTTCGACGGAATTCATTTTCCGACAAAAATCTTCGACGGAATCCATTTTCCGTCGAAAAACTTCACAAAATAAATTTCTTTTGCATTTATTTTATTCATCCGTTTTCTACGGAATTCATTTTCCGTCAAAAATCTTCACAAAACAATTTCTTTTGCATTTATTTTATTCATCCAATTTCGACGGAATTCATTTTCCATCAAAAATCTTCGACGGAATCCATTTTCCGTCGAAAAACTTCACAAAATCAATTTCTTTTGCATTTATTTTATTCATCCGTTTTCGACGGAATTCATTTTCCGTCAAAAATCTTCACAAAATCAATTTCTTTTGCATTTATTTTATTAATCCGTTTTCGACGGAATTCATTTTTTCGTCAAAAATCTTAGACAGAATCCATTTTATGTCGAAAAACTTCATAAAATCAATTTCTTTTGCATTTATTTTATTCATCCATTTTCGACGGAATTCATTTTCCGTCAAAAATCTTCGACGGAATCCATTTTCCGTTTAAAAAATTCACAAAATCAATTTCTTTTGCATTTATTTTATTCATCCATTTTCGACGAAATTCATTTTCCGTCCAAAATCTTCGACGGAATCTATTTTCCGTTTAAAAAATTCACAAAATCAATTTCTTTTGCTTTTATTTTATTCATCCATTTTCGACGGAATTCATTTTCCGTCAAAAATCTTCGACGGAATCTATTTTCCGTTTAAAAAATTCACAAAATCAATTTCTTTTGCATTTATTTTATTCTTCCATTTTCGACGGAATTCATTTTCCCTCAAAAATCTTCGACGGAATCCATTTTCCGTCGAAAAACTTAACAAAATCAATTTCTTTTGCATTTATTTTATTGATCAGTTTTCGACGGAATCCATTTTCCGTCGAAAAACTTCACAAAATCAATTTCTTTTGGATTTATTTTATTCATCCAATTTCGACGGAATTCATTTTCCATCAAAAATCTTCGACGGAATCCATTTTCCGTCGAAAAACTTCACAAAATCAATTTCTTTTGCATTTATTTTATTCATCCATTTTCGACTGAATTCATTTTCCGTCCAAAATCTTCGACGGAATCTCTTTTCCGTTTAAAAAATTCACAAAATCAATTTCTTTTGCATTTATTTAATTCATCCATTTTCGACGGAATTCATTTTCCGTCAAAAATCTTCGACGGAATCCATTTTCCGTCGAAAAACTTCACAAAATCAATTTATTTTGCATTTATTTTATTCATCCATTTTCGACGGAATTCATTTTCTGTCAAAAATCTTCACAAAATCAATTTCTTTTGCATTTATTTTATTAATCCGTTTTCGACGGAATACATTTTTCGTCAAAAATCTTAGACGGAATCCATTTTTCGTCGAAAAACTTCATAAAATCAATTTCTTTTGCATTTATTTTATTCATCCATTTTCGACGGAATTCATTTTCCTTCAAAAATCTTCGACGGAATCCATTTTCCGTTTAAAAAATTCACAAAATCAATTTCTTTTGCATTTATTTTATTCATCCATTTTCGACGGAATTCATTTTCCGTCAAAAATCTTCACAAAATCAATTTCTTTTGCATTTATTTTATTCATCCGTTTTCGACGGAATACTTTTTTCGTCAAAAATCTTCAACGGAATCCATTTTTCGTCGAAAAACTTCATAAAATCAATTTCTTTTGCATTTATTTTATTCATCCATTTTCGACGGAATTCATTTTCCCTCAAAAATCTTCGACGGAATCCATTTTCCGTCGAAAAACTTCACAAAATCAATTTCTTTTGCATTTATTTTATTCATCCGTTTTCGACGGAATTCATTTTCCGTCAAAAATCTTCACAAAATCAATTTCTTTTGCATTTATTTTATTCATCCGTTTTCGACGGAATTCATTTTCCATCAAAAATCTTCGACGGAATCCATTTTCCGTCGAAAAACTTCACAAAATCAATTTCTTTTGCATTTATTTTATTCATCCGTTTTCGACGGAATTCATTTTCCGTCAAAAATCTTAACAAAATCAATTTCTTTTGCATTTATTTTATTAATCCGTTTTCGACGGAATTCATTTTTTCATCAAAAATCTTAGACAGAATCCATTTTCCGTCGAAAAACTTCATAAAATCAATTTCTTTTGCATTTATTTTATTCATCCATTTTTGACGGAATTCATTTTCCGTCAAAAATCTTCGACGGAATCCATTTTCCGTTTAAAAAATTCACAAAATCAATTTCTTTTGCATTTATTTTATTCATCCATTTTCGACGGAATTCATTTTCCGTCAAAATTCTTCGACGGAATCTATTTTCCGTTTAAAAAATTCACAAAATCAATTTCTTTTGCATTTATTTTATTCATCCATTTTCGACGGAATTCATTTTCCGTCAAAAATCTTCGACGGAATCCATTTTCGGTCGAAAAACTTCACAAAATCAATTTCTTTTGCATTTATTTTATTCATCCATTTTCGACGGAATTCATTTTCCATCAAAAATGTTCACAAAATCAATTTCTTTTGCATTTATTTTATTCATCCATTTTCGACGGAATACATTTTTCGTCAAAAATCTTCGACGGAATCCATTTTCCATCGAAAAACTTCATAAAATCAATTTCTTTTGCATTTATTTTATTCATCCATTTTCGACGGAATTTATTTTCCGTCAAAAATCTTCACAAAATCAATTTCTTTTGCATTTATTTTATTCATCCGTTTTCGACGGAATACATTTTTCGTTAAAAATCTTCAACGGAATCCATTTTTCGTCGAAAAATTCATAAAATTAATTTCTTTTGCATTTATTTTATTCATCCATTTTCGACGGAATTCATTTTCCGTCAAAAATCTTCGACGGAATCCATTTTCCGTCGAAAAACTTCACAAAAAAATTTCTTTTGCATTTATTTTATTCATCCGTTTTCGACGGAATTCATTTTCCGTCAAAAATCTTCACAAAATCAATTTCTTTTGCATTTATTTTATTAATCCATTTTCGACGGAATACATTTTTCGTCAAAAATCTTAGACGGAATCCATTTTTCGTCGAAAAACTTCATAAAATCAATTTCTTTTGCATTTATTTTATTCATCCATTTTCGACGGAATTCATTTTCCTTCAAAAATCTTCGACGGAATCCATTTTCCGTTTAAAAAATTCACAAAATCAATTTCTTTTGCATTTATTTTATTCATCCATTTTCGACGGAATTCATTTTCCGTCAAAAATCTTCACAAAATCAATTTCTTTTGCATTTATTTTATTCATCCGTTTTCGACGGAATACTTTTTTCGTCAAAAATCTTCAACGGAATCCATTTTTCGTCGAAAAACTTCATAAAATCAATTTCTTTTGCATTTATTTTATTCATCCATTTTCGACGGAATTCATTTTCCATCAAAAATCTTCGACGGAATCCATTTTCCGTCGAAAAACTTCACAAAATCAATTTCTTTTGCATTTATTTTATTCATCCGTTTTCGACGGAATTCATTTTCCGTCAAAAATCTTCACAAAATCAATTTCTTTTGCATTTATTTTATTCATCCATTTTCGACGGAATTCATTTTCCATCAAAAATCTTCGACGGAATCCATTTTCCGTCGAAAAACTTCACAAAATCAATTTCTTTTGCATTTATTTTATTCATCCGTTTTCGACGGAATTCATTTTCCGTCAAAAATCTTCACAAAATCAATTTCTTTTGCATTTATTTTATTAATCCGTTTTCGACGGAATTCATTTTTTTCGTCAAAAATCTTAGACAGAATCCATTTTTCGTCGAAAAACTTCATAAAATCAATTTCTTTTGCATTTATTTTATTCATCCATTTTCGACGGAATTCATTTTCCTTCAAAAATCATCGACGGAATCCATTTTCCGTTTAAAAAATTCACAAAATCAATTTCTTTTGCATTTATTTTATTCATCCATTTTCGACGGAATTCATTTTCCGTCAAAAATCTTCACAAAATCAATTTCTTTTGCATTTATTTTATTCATCCGTTTTCGACGGAATACATTTTTCGTCAAAAATCTTCAACGGAATCCATTTTTCGTCGAAAAACTTCATAAAATCAATTTCTTTTGCATTTATTTTATTCATCCATTTTCGACGGAATTCATTTTCCATCAAAATCTTCGACGGAATCCATTTTCCGTTTAAAAAATTCACAAAATCAATTTCTTTTGCATTTATTTTATTCATCCATTTTCGACGGAATTCATTTTCCGTCAAAAATCTTCACAAAATCAATTTCTTTTGCATTTATTTTATTAATCCGTTTTCGACGGAATTCATTTTTTTCGTCAAAAATCTTCAACGGAATCCATTTTTCGTCGAAAAACTTCATAAAATCAATTTCTTTTGCATTTATTTTATTCATCCATTTTCGACGGAATTCATTTTCCTTCAAAAATCTTCGACGGAATCCATTTTCCGTTTAAAAAATTCACAAAATCAATTTCTTTTGCATTTATTTTATTCATCCATTTTCGACGGAATTCATTTTCCGTCCAAAATCTTCGACGGAATCTATTTTCCGTTTAAAAAATTCACAAAATCAATTTCTTTTGCGTTTATTTTATTCATCCATTTTCGACGGAATTCATTTTCCGTCAAAAATCTTCGACGGAATCCATTTTCGGTCGAAAAACTTCACAAAATCAATTTCTTTTGCATTTATTTTATTCATCCATTTTCGACGGAATTCATTTTCCATAAAAAATGTTCACAAAATCAATTTCTTTTGCATTTATTTTATTCATCCGTTTTCGACGGAATACATTTTTCGTCAAAAATCTTCGACGAAATCCATTTTCCATCGAAAAACTTCATAAAATCAATTTCTTTTGCATTTATTTTATTCATCCATTTTCGACGGAATTCATTTTCCGTCAAAAATCTTCACAAAATCAATTTCTTTTGCATTTATTTTATTCATCCGTTTTCGACGGAATACATTTTTCGTTAAAAATTTTCAACGGAATCCATTTTTCGTCGAAAAATTCATAAAATTAATTTCTTTTGCATTTATTTTATTCATCCATTTTCGACGGAATTCATTTTCCGTCAAAAATCTTCGACGGAATCCATTTTCCGTCGAAAAACTTCACAAAATAAATTTCTTTTGCATTTATTTTATTCATCCGTTTTCGACGGAATTCATTTTCCGTCAAAAATCTTCACAAAATCAATTTCTTTTGCATTTATTTTATTAATCCGTTTTCGAGGAATACATTTTTCGTCAAAAATCTTAGACGGAATCCATTTTTCGTCGAAAAACTTCATAAAATCAATTTCTTTTGCATTTATTTTATTTATCCATTTTCGACGGAATTCATTTTCCTTCAAAAATCTTCGACGGAATCCATTTTCCGTTTAAAAAATTCACAAAATCAATTTCTTTTGCATTTATTTTATTCATCCATTTTCGACGGAATTCATTTTCCGTCAAAAATCTTCACAAAATGAATTTCTTTTGCATTTATTTTATTCATCCGTTTTCGACGGAATACTTTTTTCGTCAAAAATCTTCAACGGAATCCATTTTTCGTCGAAAAACTTCATAAAATCAATTTCTTTTGCATTTATTTTATTCATCCATTTTCGACGGAATTCATTTTCCCTCAAAAATCTTCGACGGAATCCATTTTCCGTCGAAAAACTTCACAAAATCAATTTCTTTTGCATTTATTTTATTCATCCGTTTTCGACGGAATTCATTTTCCGTCAAAAATCTTCACAAAATCAATTTCTTTTGCATTTATTTTATTAATCCGTTTTCGACGGAATTCATTTTTTCGTCAAAAATCTTAGACAGAATCCATTTTACGTCAAAAAACTTCATAAAATCAATTTCTTTTGCATTTATTTTATTCATCCATTTTCGACGGAATTCATTTTCCTTCAAAAATCTTCGACGGAATCCATTTTCCGTTTAAAAAATTCACAAAATCAATTTCTTTTGCATTTATTTTATTCATCCATTTTCGACGAAATTCATTTTCCGTCCAAAATCTTCGACGGAATCTATTTTCCGTTTAAAAAATTCACAAAATCAATTTCTTTTGCATTTATTTTATTCATCCATTTTCGACGGAATTCATTTTCCGTCAAAAATCTTCGACGGAATCCATTTTCGGTCGAAAAACTTCACAAAATCAATTTCGTTTGCATTTATTTTATTCATCCGTTTTCGACGGAATTCATTTTCCGTCAAAAATCTTCACAAAATCAATTTCTTTTGCATTTATTTTATTAATCCGTTTTCGACGGAATTCATTTTTTCGTCAAAAATCTTAGACAGAATCCATTTTACGTCGAAAAACTTCATAAAATCAATTTCTTTTGCATTTATTTTATTCATCCATTTTCGACGGAATTCATTTTCCGTCAAAAATCTTCGACGGAATCCATTTTCCGTTTAAAAAATTCACAAAATCAATTTCTTTTGCATTTATTTTATTCATCCATTTTCGACGGAATTCATTTTCCGTCCAAAATCTTCGACGGAATCTATTTTCCGTTTAAAAAATTCACAAAATCAATTTCTTTTGCATTTATTTTATTCATCCATTTTCGACGGAATTCATTTTCCGTCAAAAATCTTCGACGGAATCCATTTTCGGTCGAAAAACTTCACAAAATCAATTTCTTTTGCATTTATTTTATTCATCCATTTTCGACAGAATTCATTTTCCATAAAAAATGTTCACAAAATCAATTTCTTTTGCATTTATTTTATTCATCCGTTTTCGACGGAATACATTTTTCGTCAAAAATCTTCGACGGAATCCATTTTCCATCGAAAAACTTCATAAAATCAATTTCTTTTGCATTTATTTTATTCATCCATTTTCGACGGAATTCATTTTCCGTCAAAAATCTTCACAAAATCAATTTCTTTTGCATTTATTTTATTCATCCGTTTTCGACGGAATACATTTTTCGTTAAAAATTTTCAACGGAATCCATTTTTCGTCGAAAAATTCATAAAATTAATTTCTTTTGCATTTATTTTATTCATCCATTTTCGACGGAATTCATTTTCCGTCAAAAATCTTCGACGGAATCCATTTTCCGTCGAAAAACTTCACAAAATAAATTTCTTTTGCATTTATTTTATTCATCCGTTTTCGACGGAATTCATTTTCCGTCAAAAATCTTCACAAAATCAATTTCTTTTGCATTTATTTTATTAATCCGTTTTCGACGGAATACATTTTTCGTCAAAAATCTTAGACGGAATCCATTTTTCGTCGAAAAACTTCATAAAATCAATTTCTTTTGCATTTATTTTATTCATCCATTTTCGACGGAATTCATTTTCCTTCAAAAATCTTCGACGGAATCCATTTTCCGTTTAAAAAATTCACAAAATCAATTTCTTTTGCATTTATTTTATTCATCCATTTTCGACGGAATTCATTTTCCGTCAAAAATCTTCAACGGAATCCATTTTTCGTCGAAAAACTTCATAAAATCAATTTCTTTTGCATTTATTTTATTCATCCATTTTCGACGGAATTCATTTTCCGTCAAAAATCTTCGACGGAATCCATTTTCCGTCGAAAAACTTCACAAAATCAATTTCTTTTGCATTTATTTTATTCATCCGTTTTCGACGGAATTCATTTTCCGTCAAAAATCTTCACAAAATCAATTTCTTTTGCATTTATTTTATTCATCCATTTTCGACGGAATTCATTTTCCATCAAAAATCTTCGACGGAATCCATTTTCCGTCGAAAAACTTCACAAAATCAATTTCTTTTGCATTTATTTTATTCATCCGTTTTCGACGGAATTCATTTTCCGTCAAAAATCTTCACAAAATCAATTTCTTTTGCATTTATTTTATTAATCCGTTTTCGACGGAATTCATTTTTTCGTCAAAAATCTTAGACGGAATCCATTTTCGTCGAAAAACTTCATAAAATCAATTTCTTTTGCATTTATTTTATTCATCCATTTTCGACGGAATTCATTTTCCGTCAAAAATCTTCGACGGAATCCATTTTCCGTTTAAAAAATTCACAAAATCAATTTCTTTTGCATTTTTTTTATTCATCCATTTTCGACGGAATTCATTTTCCGTCAAAAATCTTCGACGGAATCTATTTTCCGTTTAAAAAATTCACAAAATCAATTTCTTTTGCATTTATTTTATTCATCCATTTTCGACGGAATTCATTTTCCGTCAAAAATCTTCGACGGAATCCATTTTCGGTCGAAAAACTTCACAAAATCAATTTCTTTTGCATTTATTTTATTCATCCATTTTCGACGGAATTCATTTTCCATAAAAAATGTTCACAAAATCAATTTCTTTTGCATTTATTTTATTCATCCGTTTTCGACGGAATACATTTTTCGTCAAAAATCTTCGACGGAATCCATTTTCCATCGAAAAACTTCATAAAATCAATTTCTTTTGCATTTATTTTATTCATCCATTTTCGACGGAATTACATTTTCCGTCAAAAATCTTCACAAAATCAATTTCTTTTGCATTTATTTTATTCATCCGTTTTCGACGGAATACATTTTTCGTTAAAAATCTTCAACGGAATCCATTTTTCGTCGAAAAATTCATAAAATTAATTTCTTTTGCATTTATTTTATTCATCCATTTTCGACGGAATTCATTTTCCGTCAAAAATCTTCGACGGAATCCATTTTCCGTCGAAAAACTTCACAAAATAAATTTCTTTTGCATTTATTTTATTCATCCGTTTTCGACGGAATTCATTTTCCGTCAAAAATCTTCACAAAATCAATTTCTTTTGCATTTATTTTATTAATCCGTTTTCGACGGAATACATTTTTCGTCAAAAATCTTAGACGGAATCCATTTTTCGTCGAAAAACTTCATAAAATCAATTTCTTTTGCATTTATTTTATTCATCCATTTTCGACGGAATTCATTTTCCGTCAAAAATCTTCGACGGAATCTATTTTCCGTTTAAAAAATTCACAAAATCAATTTCTTTTGCATTTATTTTATTCATCCATTTTCGACGGAATTCATTTTCCGTCAAAAATCTTCGACGGAATCCATTTTCGGTCGAAAAACTTCACAAAATCAATTTCTTTTGCATTTATTTTATTCATCCATTTTCGACGGAATTCATTTTCCATAAAAAATGTTCACAAAATCAATTTCTTTTGCATTTATTTTATTCATCCGTTTTCGACGGAATACATTTTTCGTCAAAAATCTTCGACGGAATCCATTTTCCATCGAAAAACTTCATAAAATCAATTTCTTTTGCATTTATTTTATTCATCCATTTTCGACGGAATTCATTTTCCGTCAAAAATCTTCACAAAATCAATTTCTTTTGCATTTATTTTATTCATCCGTTTTCGACGGAATACATTTTTCGTTAAAAATCTTCAACGGAATCCATTTTTCGTCGAAAAATTCATAAAATTAATTTCTTTTGCATTTATTTTATTCATCCATTTTCGACGGAATTCATTTTCCGTCAAAAATCTTCGACGGAATCCATTTTCCGTCGAAAAACTTCACAAAATAAATTTCTTTTGCATTTATTTTATTCATCCGTTTTCGACGGAATTCATTTTCCGTCAAAAATCTTCACAAAATCAATTTCTTTTGCATTTATTTTATTAATCCGTTTTCGACGGAATACATTTTTCGTCAAAAATCTTAGACGGAATCCATTTTTCGTCGAAAAACTTCATAAAATCAATTTCTTTTGCATTTATTTTATTCATCCATTTTCGACGGAATTCATTTTCCTTCAAAAATCTTCGACGGAATCCATTTTCCGTTTA
>JAVKPL010003104.1:0-19517 GCA_032173675.1 Gastrolobium villosum
GCCAAGAGTCCACACAAACTCAAAGTCCAAACAGAGCAGAATCACAATCTGTTTTAGACCAACAATTATATCAATATTCATATTATAATTTTTACAGTGTTAAACTAGACATCTTGAGGTTTCCAACGATATACTTTATGTCTCAATCGGAGTTGTATAACTCCGGTTATGTTTTACGCAAGGTGACTGCTGCAAACGGAATTTCCAGCAACCAAAACGCAGCTTAAAATTGACACTGTGATCAAACCACTGATCCAATGGCTACTAAATTTTACAGAGTTGTAGCCCTATGTGTTAGCTTCACATAGGTCCAAACCTTACTCAATTTGGAGCCTTGTAACTTGAGATATTGAAATTTTACTAAACTAAGTCGTTGCTGTCACATTTGCACTAGCTAATCGATTACCATACAGGGGGTAATCAATTACCCTTCATGGTAATCGATTACCACTCAAAGGTAATCGATTACCACCTGTGTAGAATCATGAAAATGCAGATTTTTCTGCATAAACCGAGACCCAAATGCTTCCCCAAGCTCCCAAGTCTGGTTTTTCATCAAAACAGATGTTTAACAACATTTATTAACCACTTTTAACTTGATTAATCAAAGCTCCCTCTTTTAGTGACTTAAACAAGCTAAAATCGTGTATTTTCAAGAAAGTGATCATGGTATACCTATGGAGCCCAAACTCAGCAAAAAGAAGGCTCTTGGAGCTCTCCAACAATGCTCAAAGATTCTGACTTTACAAGAGCACGAAAATACACCACAAGGTTGGACCTTTCTCTTCAAAGATGGCTCATTTCATCACAACGGTTGCTTCTTGGAGCAAAAACAAGGCAAGACAAAGGCTCTCTCAACCAAGTAAATGAACTCAGCCCCCAAACCCAACAAAAACAATGACACTAACTCAGAAACAAGACCTCAACACAACCCCCAAGGCTTTATCTCACACACACAAGGGGATTTGAAGAAAGAATCAAGAGGAAAGGTAGTCTCATGGCTCTCAAATGAAGGGAAGAAGATGGTGGCTGATGGAGAACACCAACTTCAGCAAAGGTGTTATGATCCCAAATAGGAAAGAAGGAAAGGATCTATTAGGAATGGAAATTCTAACCCCAAATTCATCCAACAACACGATCTGTTAAGTACAGAGCGTATCTCACGCTATAGACCTCGGAATCGGAAGTTTCCAAAACGAGGTGAAAGATCTCTTTCTGAATCGCGATTTTGACTCAAGAATCACCGAAAACCGACGCGTATATCAGGAGATATGAACCGAGACTATTTTGGACGAAAATTGTGAACACGATCAAGAAACGATAATTGGAAGGCGCCACAATCCAAAGATTGATAAGCCTATGAATGCCACAAGGATTAGCACCCTTGGTAAGTTTTGAGATTCTCAAAAGAACCCTAGAGAAGCTAGTCTCTTTAAAAAAAGGTTATCTTTGTATTCTAAATTCCTTCTTCAAAAGCTATGGTGTTCCCTTATATAGTGGGCAACATCATATTGAGTTTAACCTAAAACTGCTTACACATAAAAGAAAATAGACAGCCCAATAATCCAACCCAATAAGCCTTTTTACAATAGTTTAACTGAATATAAGGAATATAAAAATTAAGTGCAGAATTTGGGCCAAGTAAAATAAAGCCTTCATGCATATCATTGAGGCTTAGTCTTCAAAGTCTTCAATTTGAATTAAGTGCATCATTTTGGGCTCTTCTTCCTTTAGACTTGGGCTTGTCTCAAGTAAAGTGGTCACCAAGAGATTTAGAGCCTCTTTAGCCTTTTTAGCTTTTGCTCTTGTCATTGGACCTCCAAGACCTTGTATGTCCTCCAAGTTTGTTGTCTTGGTCATGCCACCTCCTATGTCCTCATCATTCCCTCCTTCTTTAGAAGAATTTGTCCTCAAATTGTAATCCTCATCTCCTGCATCAAAAAGGGACAAATCAGCCACATTAAAAGTGGCACTTACACCATACTCACCAGGAAAGTCTATTTTGTAGGCATTATCATTAATTTCAGATAGCACTTGGAAAGGGCCATCTCCTCTTGGTAGAAGCTTAGATTTTCTTTGGGAAGGGAATCTCTCTTTTCGCAAATGAATCCAAACCCAATCACCTGGTTCAGAAATTACCTTCTTCCTTCCTTTATTTTCCTGCTTAGCATAGCTCTCTACCCTTTTCTCAATGTTTGCTTTTACCTTTTCATGTAATTTTCGCACATATTCAGCCTTACTCTTACCATCTTTATGCTCAATTTGGCCATCAGTTTGTGGATGACAAGTAGTAGAAAAGAGAAGTTTAGTCCCCAACTTACTCCATAATATCCTCCAAAAATGGCTTAAGAATTTAGTATCACGATCAGAGACAATGCTTCTTGGAAGCCCATGGAGTCTTACCACTTCCTTGAAGAACAAATCAACAATATGGATTGCATCATCAACCTTTTTTCACAGAATAAAATGTGCCATCTTAGAAAACCTGTCCACCACCTCAACCTTTTCGGGCGAAAACCTGCGCTTCGCCCGAAAAGCGACTTTCAGCATTATCACTCACTTACTATAATTATTAGAGTCTCATAATAATTAGTAGGGTCAATTATGGAATTATTTTCTAATTTTCACATTTAATCAATTAATTAACTTATTATATACGGGTCAAGGTTCTTTATTTCTTGTTTAAATTCCTTATTATAGAAATGATCCTAACTAAGGTTTTCAGTCTCACTATTCTTGGTGAGGTACACATCATTTGGTATCAAAAAAGGGGGTTCTTGCTTTCTTGTTCCTTCTAAACTTGTATATCTTCCTCTTGTTCAAGTACTTTAATATAAAAAAATCGAATTTTTTGTTTCTGCCAGTCTTGTTTCAAAAAAAAATCAAAGGAAAGGAAACAAAAAAAAAATGAAAAATAAAGGTGAGGAAATTCATGATCTTGTCTTTTTTAGCCTTTTTACATCATATCATTATCTTTATTCTCATATCAATCTGTTGTGTGATCAGATTGTGTACTTCAAGAAAATTTTCAATTGGGTGCATTGAGTTTTAGCAAAGAACTAAAGGAGAGAATTAAAAGAGGGGTAAAAGGCAGAAGTGTGTGAGCTTATAAGAGGGTACAGAGATTTGAAAGATTGGACTTTAGGTTCAATGAAATTCAAGATAGAAAGAGTTGAACAAAGGGAGCCACAATCTAGAACTTCAAAACATTAAAATGAAGATGATAGAAATTCTACAGTTGATATGGGGAAGAATGAACAACAAAATGAAGGAAGGAGAGTGCGTAATGAAGAAAGAGTTGATAACAACTAGGAAGTATCAAGATGAAGATTCCATCCTTCCAAGGCAAAAATGATCCAGAAGCTTACTTGGAGTGGGAAAGAAAGATGGAGTTGGTGTTTGATTGTCATAACTACTCGGAATTAAAAAAGGTAAAATTGGCTGCCATAGAATTTTCTGATTTCATACTATTATTTGGTGGGATCGATTTGTGTCAAACATGATGAGACATGGGAGGAAATGAAAGCTGTCATGCAGAGACGATTTATTCCAAGTCACGACCAGAGGGACTTTGTAACATCCCGCTTAATTAGCAAAATACATAAGTACTATATGCTATAGGTACATGTGTAGAATTCGGATGTATGGTTTATGTGTAATGGCTTGTGAATTGTTTGACCTTTATCCCTTGGATAAGACTAAGGTAACTAATTAAATTAAATCATAGGAAGATACATATGTAGACATGTGAATTTAATCATATGAGTAATGTGAGTGTGTGTTATAGGACCTTAGTGTTCTTTGGACTTTGGAAGTGGGCTAGTTAATTTTGGATCCTTTTGTGTGTGTGGCCAATGGCCCAAGGATGGCTCTTGGATCAAGCTAGTTCAGCCCAAGGTTGTGTCCACCCTTATCTCCCCTAAGCCTTGTCCAACTAAGGTGTCTTGTGTATCAAGTAACTCTCACATGGCAAGGGTAATTCCCACTCATTCATGCGCACAAGAGGGTGAGTATTATTTAGAAAAATCTGCCAATTTCCCTCTTGTTGACCGCCACCTCACCTTGCTTATGCAACACTTGATTTCAATTTCATTGCATGGAAGACACATGTACCATTTAGCATGATATTAGGCTGCATCTTCCTTCATTTTGGCGCACATGGGGGGAGTCTTGGATCAGATTTCTTGTGTCACAAAACTGCCTAACTTGTTGACTTGGAGAACCACCTTACACCTCACATCATGAGGCTGCCATGTGCAGATTTTTGCAAGCTTTTTGCAGCCCATCATGAGCCAAACCTGCCCTTGTTTCCACATGCATCATAAGTAGGGTCTTGGGGCTGCATTTTCATCATCTTGTGCGCATATGGACAGCTCCAAAAATCAGAATTTAGGCTGCCACAAATCTGCACTCATGATGCACCTCTTTCCCTCTCATCATTTGCGCACCTAGACTGCATCAATGCAGATTTTTGGGCTGCCACATGGTTGTCTTGCATGTTGACTTAGTGAACCTCTTACATGTGCTTATGATGCACCTCCTCCACTCCATCTTATGCGCATAGCTTGGTCAATTGTGCAGAAATTTTTCTGACTTAGGACAGCCTTCAAATCTGAACATATCTCCCCTCACTCCTTGCATGTACATAGAGTAATTTAGAAGCAAACCCTTTGCTTGTTCAGCTCTTGTATGCAGCCCCATCTCCTCAAGTAATCAGAATTTTTCATGATGGTTAATCATAGCAACTTTCCCTCACTTTCCCTTTAAATATGCGCATGGGAAGGGGCTGGCCTCATGTACAAGTGCAGCCAACATCTCCTCCTCCTCCTCACTCTCTAGCCGAACCAACAAGCTTCCTTGGAGCTAGAAGACTTTGCCTAGCCAACTCTCTCCTTCCCTCACCATCAAACCGTGGCCTAGACACAAGTGAAGTGTGAGTTTCCCCTCTTTTCCCTCTCACTGCCCAGCCTTGTTTTCAACCTTGAAACTGTCCAAGCTTGTTCATCCTCACCTTGTGTGCGCATAGATCATCATAGGAAGTGGGGACTTGTTGTGAAGAGAGCTAGAAGGGTGTGGTGAAGAGTGTGCTACAAGAGGTAAGCCTTGAACTTAGGACACTTTCATTGTGTAACCATGTATGTGTGCTTGAATGCCTCCTTGAATATGTCTTGCTTTGGGTTCTTGATTGAGTATGGGTAAAGTATAAGTATGGAGCCATGTTATGGTGACTTGTATGCATGAGTTGTAGAGTGAAAGTCTCATGGTTATGCTTAAGATTATATGCCACTGTTTCTGCACATGTATGCCACTGTTTCTGCACATGTATGCCACTGTTTCTGCACATTATATGCCACTGTTTCTGCACATTATATGTCACTGTTTCTGCACATTATATGCCACTGTTTCTGCACATTATATGCCACTGTTTCTGCACATAAAATGCCACTGTTTTAGTCATCATATGCCACTGTTTTTATGCATAAAATGCCACTATTTTAGTCATCATATGCCACTGTTTTTATGCATAAATGCCACTGTTTTAGTCCATAATATGCCACTGTTTTATGCATAAAATGCCACTGTTTGAGTCCATAATATGCCACTGTTTTATGCATAAAATGCCACTGTTTTAGTCCATAATATGCCACTGTTTCAATGTCCAAAAAACCAAGATTTTATGCCACTGTTTTGAAGTCCAAAGTGCCACTGTTTCTGTTTTAAAACGTTCACTGTTTCTGCTGTATGTTTACTGTTTTCCTGCTGTAAAACGTCACTATTTTTGTCCACTGTTTTTAAGGAAAATACCATTGTTTTCTGTTCACTGTTTTAAAAGAACAACTCACTATTTCTGCTCACTGTTTTAAGCACAAACGTCACTGTTTTCTGCTGTAAAAATGCTGCTGTATCCTCACTGTTTTGCTGCTGTAAACACTGTTGTGTGCTCACTGTTTTCCATTGTAAAACACTGCTGTAGGCTCACTGTTTTGCTGCTGTAAGGCACTGCTGTATGCTCACTGTTTCTGCTGTAAATAGCCACTGTAAATGATTAGTTGTAATTGATTTAGGTGCGCTTGAGAAGTGAGATACTTCGCTGCTGTTTGGTAATATTTAAGGCACGCAAAGGTAAGTGTCAGGCGATATTGCCTAATGTGACTATTGACTACTGGTATAAAATTGTGATATGATGCTCCATATGCCGTAAAAAGATTATGTTCCATTATGATGAAAGGAAACTGCCAAAAATGTGCCGTGATGGCTATATGATTATGAGGTAAAGACGTTATGTGGCAGCATAACGCATATGAAAGGTATATAAGCATGCATCTTACGTCATACCGCATTTTTACGCTTTGTGTGTGAAAGCATAGCATGACATGCATGTATCAAGATCATATAGGCCTTGTTTTAGAATAGTTATGTACAGGACCATGTGTTTGAGCAAGCATCATATAGGCATCCCCAAGGTACCGGGGTATGGGACACTTGGCATCAGTCCGCATAGGCCCACAGTTGGAATCCACATGGAGCTCAGGTGCCAAGGGTATTTGATTCCACTGTGAAGTGCGCGCACGACGGTGCTAAAAGCACAAAGGAAAGGCGTTATATACGCGATATATATGAATATGATGAAAAGGAAAAAGGAAAAGGAACAAGGATATGTTGAAGTGACTGTTTATGATTTTGTGCCTAGTTAATACTGTTATATTACTGGTTTTGTTGCCACACTACTGGGATTATTCTCTCTCACCCCTTCGGGGCTGCTATTTTTCCAAAATGGCAGGAGGACGCAAAAGCATTTGAAGGAGTGATGTTTTGCTGTTGATTGCTGATGCGTGGATTATCACTGTTGCTGTTTGTTTAATTGGATGACTGTAATGATTAATGTTTTGGTACTCTTGGATGACTGTAGTCTTCATCATCTTTATGTTAGCTTGAACTTTTATGAACAACGGCTATTTTGGAAAACCTTTGTGAAAAGAATTTAAGTGCTGAAATTTTTATACGGATTTGTATACTGCTATGAGATTCTTTGTTAGCTCATGTGACGTTAACGACTCTAATTCCGCTTAGCGAACGACTCTCTTGGATGCATACAAGGGAGGGCGTTACACTAATTGGTATCAGAGCAGTTTGGTCCATGGATTTGCTTGTGTTTGATTGAATTGATTGTTGTTTGTGTTTATCTGCTGATTGACTGTCTAAATGTGCTATAGTTTAAGTATATGTTAGCTAGGATAGTTAGATTGTTTAGGCTGTTCTGTGATAAGACACGGATGCATAGCTAACTTGTCCGAATTGAACTCGAGTACCTACTTGGGACTGCTGCCATGAATAACTTGCGGTGAGCCTGATCAACTCATTTCCTGATATTGTGAGTGCAGAATCATGGCAGGTGGTCGCGGTTCAACTCGGGGAAGGTCTGGCGATGCGGAAGAGGATCTTATCACTACCATTGGGGGACTGGCAACGTTTATCCAGAATATGAGCCAAGAATGGCGCGACCATAGGCAACAGAATCAGAACCAACCCCCACTGCATGAAAATGCAGAAGAAATTGCCCGTCGGAGGTTGAAAGACTTCCGCAACTTCCAACCACCTACATTTGAGGGTGAAGACAACCCCGAGGCTGCAGCGAAGTGGCTGCAGATGATCGAGCACATCTTCGAACGCATGGCATGCCCAGAAGCACAGAAGACTGATTACGCGTCGTACCAGCTGATGGGAGAAGCTTTAACATGGTGGACTGGTGCGAGGGCTCTGCTAAGAGCTCAGGATGTTGAACTGACGTGGGCCGTATTCAGACAAATATTTTTGGATAAGTATTTTCCTAAGGCAATGAGAAGGATGAAGCACACTGAACTGCTGTCACTCAGGCAGGATAACATGACGGTTAATGAGTATATTGCAAAATTTGGGCAGCTGATCGAGTACGCCAACTTTGATCGAAACATTTATGATGAAGAATGGCAGGTGGAGAAGTTCGAAAGCGGATTACATCCGGAAATCCACAAGCTCATCTTGACAACGGCCAATCGTACACTTCCGGAACTCATCAACCAGAGTCGTCAGGCAGAAGGAATCATTAATGAGGCTAAGAACTTGAACAAGCCACCAACACAATTCCACGGAGGAAACCGAGCAGGCAGATTCTTCAGGACGGCACCTGGTAGGGGTCGAGGCAGAGGTACGCAGTTGCAGGCACGGCCTGGAAATTTTAAGAGAAACTTTACGGTGGGTCAATCGTCGACTGGACGTCAGGGCACGACTGTTTGTGCTATGTGTGGAAAGAATCACTTTGGAGTTTGTCGTAAGAACAACAATGCATGCTTCAGATGTGGCCAGCAAGGACATTTTGCTTACAAATGCCCCCAGAACGCTGATCAACAGCCTACGCAAGCTCGGGTGTTCACATTGGATGCAAATGAAGCGCAGAAGTTTCCCAACCTGATCAAAGGTAATGTCACTTTGAATGGTCATCCAATTTCTGTTATCTTTGATTCTGGAGCGTCTGGTTCTTTTATGGCAAAGCATACTGCCTTGAGAATAGGCATCACCCCAACCCCGTTACCTTATGAGTTACACATCAGCACACCTACTGGAGGATCGTGCACGGCCTCAGAGATCTGCAGAGGTGTTACCTTGCAGTATGAAGGGAACACGTATACAGTTAACTTGGTGGTCTTGCCGGTATTCAACTTCGATGTGATTATCGGTATGGACTGGTTGACGGAAAACGGGATAACATTGGACTGTCGAGTGGGGAAAGTCGTTGTTCCTGCGAAAGATGGTAATTTTCAACCTTTCCCTCTCATTTCCTTATTGCAAGTTAGAAAAGAGCTCCGCAAGGGAGCAGCAGGGTATCTTTTGTCGATCGAGGCTGAGACCTCGGTTGACAATCAAATTCAGAATGTACCTGTAGTTAGGGAATTCGAGGAGGTATTCCCGGATGAAATACCTCGATTGCCTCCTCATAGGGAAATAGAATTTTCGATCGAACTTGTTCCTGGAGTTGGACCAATCTCCATTGCCCCGTATCGCATGGCACCTTTGGAACTGCGCGAGTTGAAGAAGCAGATAGAAGAGCTTTTGGCAAAGGAATTTATCAGACCGAGTACTTCCCCATGGGGTGCTCCAGCCATCTTGATTAAGAAGAAGGATGGAAGTTTACGTCTGTGTGTAGATTACCGCCAGCTGAACAAAGTAACGGTGAAGAATAAGTATCCGCTACCGAGGATCGACGATTTGATGGACCAGCTGAGAGGAGCCAGAGTCTTTTCCAAGAAAGATTTACGATCGGGATACCATCAGATCCGGGTCAAACCGGAGGATATTCCGAAAACAGCTTTTAGGACTCGTTATGGGCACTACGAATATCAGGTGATCCCATTCGGACTTACGAATGCTCCAGCGGTATTCATGGACTACATGAACCGCATTTTCCGCCCCTTTCTTGATCAGTTTGTTATTGTGTTTATCGACGATATCCTAATTTACTCAGCTAATGAAGAGCTGCACGCGGAACATCTGAGGATTGTCTTGCAAATCTTGAAGGAGAAGCAGTTGTACGCGAAATGGTCGAAGTGCGAGTTTTGGCTTAAAGAGGTCCAGTTTTTGGGCCATGTCATTTCATCAGAAGGTATCGTGGTGGACCCCAGCAAAGTTGAAGCTGTCATGAATTGGGAACGACCCAAGACTGTCACTGAAGTAAGAAGTTTCTTAGGTCTGGCTGGATATTATCGAAGGTTCATCCAGAATTTCTCTCAGATAGTGCAACCTCTTACACGTCTCACTCGGAAGGACAAGCCTTTTGAGTGGACTGAAGCTTGTGAAGAATGTTTCTTGGAACTAAAGAGCAGATTGACAAGTGCTCCCGTACTCACGATTCCGGATCCTACTCAGAAGTTCGAAGTATACTACGATGCGTCGCTGAAAGGACTTGGATGCGTGTTGATGCAGGACCGTATGGCAGTAGCTTACGCATCTCGACAACTTAAGCCTCACGAAGAAAATTACCCTACGCACGATTTGGAGTTAGCAGCTATAGTGTTCGCACTTAAAATCTGGAGGCACCATTTGTATGGTTCGCAGTTTGACGTGTTCAGCGATCATAAGAGTTTGAAGTACTTGTTCGATCAGAAGGAGCTGAATATGCGACAACGACGGTGGATGGAATTTCTGAAGGACTACGATTTCGAACTTAAATACCACCCAGGAAAGGCAAATGTGGTAGCTGACGCCCTGAGTAGAAAGACACTACACACTGCAACTCTGATGATGGAAGAGCTGAAATTCTTTGAGGCATTTCGAGACTTGAACTTATCGGTAGACGAGAGAGGGAATAGCATAAGATTGGGAAATATAAAAGTGGAGAATGAATTGATCAGTAGAATTAAGGAGGCTCAGAAAGATGAAGAGTTAGTCCGTGATTTGGTTGGCAACCAAGATGTTGTAAAGGATGAGAATGATGTTTGGAGATTTCAAGGACGGCTGGTTGTGCCGAATGAAGAGTTGAAACAAGAAGTTTTACAGGAGGCTCACAAGGGAAAGTATGCAGTTCATCCTGGATCCACGAAGATGTACCATGATTTGAAGACCTCGTTTTGGTGGCCGGGTATGAAGCGGGATATTGCGGAGTATGTATCTCGGTGCTTAACTTGTCAGAAGGTGAAGTACGAACATCAGAAACCGTCGGGACTTCTTCAACCTTTGGAGATTCCCGAATGGAAGTGGGACAGTATTTCGATGGATTTTGTAGTTGGACTTCCTCGGACGCGAGAAGGATATGATTCTATCTGGGTGATTGTTGATCGTTTGACGAAGTCAGCTCATTTCTTGCGTGTTAGAACCACCTATGATACAGAGAGGCTTGCTAGAATTTATCTGCAGGAGATCGTGAAGCTGCACGGAATTCCTACGAGTATTGTCAGTGATCGTGACCCCAAGTTTACGTCTAAGTTTTGGGAATCCTTTCAAAGAGCATTAGGGACCCAATTGAGGTTGAGTACTGCTTATCATCCGCAGACCGATGGTCAAACGGAACGCACCATTCAAGCATTAGAGGACATGTTGCGAGCATGCGTTTTGGAGTTAGGAGGCAGCTGGGATAGTTATCTTTCGTTGATTGAGTTTGCTTACAACAACAGTTACCACTCCAGTATTCAGATGGCACCGTATGAAGCTCTGTATGGGAGAAAATGCAGATCCCCTTTATGTTGGACTGAAGTAGGTGAGCGAAGTATGTTAGGACCTGATCTAATTCAAGAAAGATCCGAACAAGTAAAGAAGATTCGAGAAAATATGCAGAGGGCTCAGGCCAGACAGAAGAGTTATTACGACAAGCGTCATAAGCCTCTATCTTTCGAAGTCGGAGACCATGTATTTTTGAGAATCACACCTACATCGGGACTCGGAAGGAGAATGGGAGTTAAGAAGTTAAGTCCACGGTACTTAGGACCGTATCTGATTATGGACCGGATTGGAGAGTCTGCATACCGGTTGGCTTTACCACCCAATCTGTCAGGAATTCACAATGTATTTCATGTGTCACAGCTACGTAGGTATCTCTCTGATCCATCTCACGTGTTACAGCCGGAAGAAGTGGAACTAAAGGAAAATCTGACGTATCAAGTGCAACCGTTGCAAATTCTTGAAAGATCCGTCAAGCGACTCCGTTCTAAAGAGATTCCTTTGGTGAAAGTATTGTGGAACAACAGATCGGAAGCTGAAGCCACTTGGGAGCGCGAGGACGACATTCAGAAACGCTATCCAGAACTGTTTAGCTCTTAAGTAAGTTTATTTTGCGGACAAAATTCCTATTTGGTGGGGAGAGTGTAACATCCCGCTTAATTAGCAAAATACATAAGTACTATATGCTATAGGTACATGTGTAGAATTCGGATGTATGGTTTATGTGTAATGGCTTGTGAATTGTTTGACCTTTATCCCTTGGATAAGACTAAGGTAACTAATTAAATTAAATCATAGGAAGATACATATGTAGACATGTGAATTTAATCATATGAGTAATGTGAGTGTGTGTTATAGGACCTTAGTGTTCTTTGGACTTTGGAAGTGGGCTAGTTAATTTTGGATCCTTTTGTGTGTGTGGCCAATGGCCCAAGGATGGCTCTTGGATCAAGCTAGTTCAGCCCAAGGTTGTGTCCACCCTTATCTCCCCTAAGCCTTGTCCAACTAAGGTGTCTTGTGTATCAAGTAACTCTCACATGGCAAGGGTAATTCCCACTCATTCATGCGCACAAGAGGGTGAGTAATATTTAGAAAAATCTGCCAATTTCCCTCTTGTTGACCGCCACCTCACCTTGCTTATGCATCACTTGATTTCAATTTCATTGCATGGAAGACACATGTACCATTTAGCATGATATTAGGCTGCATCTTCCTTCATTTTGGCGCACATGGGGGGAGTCTTGGATCAGATTTCTTGTGTCACAAAACTGCCTAACTTGTTGACTTGGAGAACCACCTTACACCTCACATCATGAGGCTGCCATGTGCAGATTTTTGCAAGCTTTTTGCAGCCCATCATGAGCCAAACCTGCCCTTGTTTCCACATGCATCATAAGTAGGGTCTTGGGGCTGCATTTTCATCATCTTGTGCGCATATGGACAGCTCCAAAAATCAGAATTTAGGCTGCCACAAATCTGCACTCATGATGCACCTCTTTCCCTCTCATCATTTGCGCACCTAGACTGCATCAATGCAGATTTTTGGGCTGCCACATGGTTGTCTTGCATGTTGACTTAGTGAACCTCTTACATGTGCTTATGATGCACCTCCTCCACTCCATCTTATGCGCATAGCTTGGTCAATTGTGCAGAAATTTTTCTGACTTAGGACAGCCTTCAAATCTGAACATATCTCCCCTCACTCCTTGCATGTACATAGAGTAATTTAGAAGCAAACCCTTTGCTTGTTCAGCTCTTGTATGCAGCCCCATCTCCTCAAGTAATCAGAATTTTTCATGATGGTTAATCATAGCAACTTTCCCTCACTTTCCCTTTAAATATGCGCATGGGAAGGGGCTGGCCTCATGTACAAGTGCAGCCAACATCTCCTCCTCCTCCTCACTCTCTAGCCGAACCAACAAGCTTCCTTGGAGCTAGAAGACTTTGCCTAGCCAACTCCCTCCTTCCCTCACCATCAAACCGTGGCCTAGACACAAGTGAAGTGTGAGTTTCCCCTCTTTTCCCTCTCACTGCCCAGCCTTGTTTTCAACCTTGAAACTGTCCAAGCTTGTTCATCCTCACCTTGTGTGCGCATAGATCATCATAGGAAGTGGGGACTTGTTGTGAAGAGAGCTAGAAGGGTGTGGTGAAGAGTGTGCTACAAGAGGTAAGCCTTGAACTTAGGACACTTTCATTGTGTAACCATGTATGTGTGCTTGAATGCCTCCTTGAATATGTCTTGCTTTGGGTTCTTGATTGAGTATGGGTAAAGTATAAGTATGGAGCCATGTTATGGTGACTTGTATGCATGAGTTGTAGAGTGAAAGTCTCATGGTTATGCTTAAGATTATATGCCACTGTTTCTGCACATGTATGCCACTGTTTCTGCACATGTATGCCACTGTTTCTGCACATTATATGCCACTGTTTCTGCACATTATATGTCACTGTTTCTGCACATTATATGCCACTGTTTCTGCACATTATATGCCACTGTTTCTGCACATAAAATGCCACTGTTTTAGTCATCATATGCCACTGTTTTTATGCATAAAATGCCACTGTTTTAGTCATCATATGCCACTGTTTTTATGCATAAATGCCACTATTTTAGTCCATAATATGCCACTGTTTTATGCATAAAATGCCACTGTTTGAGTCCATAATATGCCACTATTTTATGCATAAAATGCCACTATTTTAGTCCAAGATATGCCACTGTTTCAATGTCCAAAAAACCAAGATTTTATGCCACTGTTTTGAAGTCCAATGTGCCACTGTTTCTGTTTTAAAACGTTCACTGTTTCTGCTGTATGTTTACTGTTTTCCTGCTGTAAAACGTCACTGTATCTGTCCACTGTTTTTAAGGAAAATACCACTGTTTTCTGTTCACTGTTTTAAAAGAACAACTCACTGTTTCTGCTCACTGTTTTAAGCACAAACGTCACTGTTTTCTGCTGTAAAAACGCTGCTGTATGCTCACTGTTTTGCTGCTGTAAACACTGCTGTGTGCTCACTGTTTTCCACTGTAAAACACTGCTGTAGGCTCACTGTTTTGCTGCTGTAAGGCACTGCTGTATGCTCACTGTTTCTGCTGTAAATAGCCACTGTAAATGATTAGTTGTAATTGATTTAGGTGCGCTTGAGAAGTGAGATACTTCGCTGCTGTTTGGTAATATTTAAGGCACGCAAAGGTAAGTGTCAGGCGATATTGCCTAATGTGACTATTGACTACTGGTATAAAATTGTGACATGATGCTCCATATGCCGTAAAAATATTATGTTCCATTATGATGAAAGGAAACTGCCAAAAATGTGCCGAGATGGTTATATGATCATGAGGTAAAGACGTTATGTGGCAACATAACGCATATGAAAGGTATATAAGCATGCATCTTACGTCATACCGCATTTTTACGCTTTGTGTGTGAAAGCATAGCATGACATGCATGTATCAAGATCATATAGGCCTTGTTTTAGAATAGTTATGTACAGGACCATGTGTTTGAGCAAGCATCATATAGGCATCCCCAAGGTACCGGGGTATGGGACACTTGGCATCAGTCCGCATAGGCCCACAGTTGGAATCCACATGGAGCTCAGGTGCCAAGGGTATTTGATTCCACTGTGAAGTGCGCGCACGACGGTGCTAAAAGGGCAAAGGAAAGGCGTTATATACGCGATATATATGAATATGATGAAAAGGAAAAAGGAAAAGGAACAAGGATATGTTGAAGTGACTGTTTATGATTTTGTGCCTAGTTAATACTGTTATATTACTGGTTTTGTTGCCACACTACTGGGATTATTCTCACCCCTTCGGGGCTGCTATTTTTCCAAAATGGCAAGAGGACGCAAAAGCATTTGAAGGAGTGATGTTTTGCTGTTGATTGCTGATGCGTGGATTATCACTGTTGCTGTTTGTTTAATTGGATGACTGTAATGATTAATGTTTTGGTACTCTTGGATGACTGTAGTCTTCATCATCTTTATGTTAGCTTGAACTTTTATGAACAACGGCTATTTTGGAAAACCTTTGTGAAAAGAATTTAAGTGCTGAAATTTTTATACGGATTTGTATACTGCTATGAGATTCTTTGTTAGCTCATGTGACGTTAACGACTCTAATTCCGCTTAGCAAACGACTCTCTTGGATGCATACAAGGGAGGGCGTTACAGACTTGTTTCAGAAATTACAAAGTCTCACACAAGGTTCTAAAAGTGTTGAAGACTATTTCAAGGAGATGCAGACAATCATGATTTGAGCCAATATAGATGAAGATCGTGAAGCTACCATGGCAAGATTTTTTCTTTGCATAAATCGAGACATTGAAAATATGGTAGAATTACAACATTATGTGGAATTAGATGACATAGTGCAAATGGCCATAAAGGTGGGGAGGCAACTAAAAAGGAAGGGCACCATGTTAATGGGGCAGAATTCAACTTTCTCTTCAAGACAAACATGGAATAAAAATGAAAACAAGCTTCATTTCAAATCTCCAGTTGGTTCCTTCCAAAATAACCAAGTTGTAAACACTTCCAACCAAGGTAAAACTGAATCTCAATAGTTTAGAAATAGAGACATAAATTCTTTAAGTGTTTGGGAAGGGGTCATGTTTCTTCTCAATGCCCAAACAACAAAGTCATGTTTTTGAAAGATAAAGGTTATATTGAAAGTGAATCCATTCCATCCTTACAAGATGCAAGTGGCGTCTTTATCCTTCAAGTGCGTTGATCCAGCAAATGTGGGCCAATCATGAAGACATAAATTCCAAACTAAATCATAATCAGAATTTTGTTAATGCCATCAATGCAAGGGAGGTTGAGTGGTCTAACACCTCATAATTCTAAAATAAGTAATTAAAGTGTTAAGTGAGAAATTAAGTGAAGGATTAGTGAAAATCCCAAAGATTAGGCCAAAATACAAAGAAAGGGCAAAACAGTAATTAGCCAACACGCAACCCTAGGAAGGTAAAAAATTGAGCAGGAGGTCTCAGATGATAAAAATAAGCCTGGAAATGGATTCAGAACGAAAAATTGAGTGGATAGGCAAGTTTCAGAAAAATTAGTGAATAGTGTTTTTAGCGGGTAAAAATACCGCAGTCAGATTGCACCGTAAAACGTGCCAGTGGAATTTTGAGCTCTAGGTTTCAAATATTGATTTTAAATGGTCCATAGAAATAGGAAATATGATTTCTGATAAAATTTGAAGGATTTAAGTCAATTTGTGGAAGTTTGTCAACGGAGTGCGCTGTAGCTTAAAGCAGTGTTTTTCCGAGCAACCGGAAAGCTCCAAATTTATTTGAGGAAGTAAAATTAAAGTATTTTATTAAGATGAAAAATTATAATTCCTCATTAGGTTTTTAAATTGTGAATTTTAGTGATGATCGGAGGGAAATTCGGGTGAGTTTTAAATCACGTGGGATCCGGTACCCACTTAAAGTCAAATAAACACTTTAGAATCACTATTCACCTTCTTCCAATTTCATTCTTCTCCTCCCTCACAGCCATGCAGCCCCATTTTCCCTCATTTTTGGGCAAATCTTCCTCCTCCCCTAAACCAAGCTATACTCAACCAAATTCAACAAAGTTTGTGTTGAATCTTGATGGAAAACACCTTCTAAACACCTTGGTACCACTCTTGAGCCTTGAAACCGCATATTTGGAGAGATCTGGGCAAAAATCAGATTCGAAATCTTGGTGAAAATTGTGTTCTTGGAGCTTTTAAATGCTCCAATGGTGGAGTATACTTAGGTGGAGCCATATACCGTACAATTGGGTGAGTTATTTCAACATTTCATTGGTTGAATTTTGAGTTTTGATTATGGACCCTAAAGAGGGATTTTGTGATATGTGGTGTTAGAGAGCTCAAATGGAAAATGTCTATTAGATGATAATGTCTTAGAATGATGTATTAATGCTAGAAATGCAATGAAAATTTTAAGCGAAAAAAATTTATTTTAACTTAGAAAAAAAATTGGTGCATGAAGTGGATTTTTGAGTTTTGGTGTTAATGTGTGTTATAGTGAATTGTAGTGTGATTATATGATGATATGAAGTGATTATGTGAGTGGTTGACCATAGGAATTGAGTGGAAATCCTTGGTTTGGATAACCAAGATTCGGCCATTTATGTATAATTGGGCAAATTGATGTTTTAGAACACTTTGGTGTTGTGTTGTGTAATGGAAAAGTTATTAGATGGGTTATGTGGTGATTGGCATGTGGAAGAATCAATGTAAAAATAATAAGTGTTGAAAGTGGTAAAGTGCAATATTTCGCAAAATGTTGCGTAAAAGTCGTAAAACCGAAAAACGGCGATTGAACTAGCCTTTGGGTAACCTAAGTAAGTGAAATAAAATGAGAAAGAAAATTTAGAAAAATAAAACCCAAAATAACACTATGTAGGCCGAACCTCTAGTGGAGGGGAGAGGAAATCTGACGTTTTCGCGTTTTGACGTATTTTGACTGAAACTGACGGCTGTGCATGGTTGTACAGGTTGCCGTACGTGGATATAAACTTGGAACAGTGAAATAGTGGATTGCCCTTGGTCCTGGATCAAGTGGATTGAGGTAAGTGATGTGGTTTACACGTATTATGTTGAAACTCATGAGTGGATTCAAAGTTCTAAGTGTGTGGAATGGTCCTCTGTGTAGGCGTTCCCTGTGTATCAAGCTATAAGTGGAGTTCTGCGGAGCTCAGTGGACGGATAAAAAGAAGCTAACCTCTTGGTACTGGGGCTTGTTCTCCTTTTGTGTTCCACCTTGCTAGTTGATGGCAATGGTAGGAAGTGTGTATGAGTAGTGTAGAACAGCATGAGCATGCATGTGCATTATCACCGTGGGTACTTATGTACCAGATCTCTGGCCAGTAGATATTTTTAGCCTTCGGGCAAGTGTTTCCGGACTGCCACTGGATAGGTCTCCGAGAGGGAGTTCCAGTTGACCCAGGGTCGTGGTGTGTTATCCGGATAGGAGCACACTAGGTTGTCTCAGGTGTATATGGTTGGAAGGGGTACCTTGGTGGGTTGTTCTATGAACACGCCAGGGGTAGTACCCATAGGCGTATAGCCGAGGACATGGCATGGTATTGGTAGCTACCATCCCGCATGTCGTAGTTGTTCTGATATATTCCCCCTTTCTCTAAATCCCTTGCTTTATCCCGTTTTATAACAGTGGTGTTGTTTTTATGCTATTTGTATACATCGAAGTGAACCATCGGGCGAAGTTTTCTCCAGAACCTCTTGGTTACTGAGATATATCCGTATATCTCACCCCGTCTCGGGGCATTATTTCAGGATGTACCAGTGGATATGGAGCAGCGGGCAAGAAGCCCGCATGATGACGAGTGGAGCAGTGGTGTATAGTTTAGATATCATGTCATTTTAGTTTATGGATTTATTTGGCAAGTGAAATGTAATATGTAAATATTTGTAGTTTGAAGTTAAAGTTGTAAATGTAAATGTAATCCAGTGTTGTAAATGTACCATGGATGTATGTAATATGATGGAAGGGCTTTAGGCCTATTGTAGGTTTATGATTATCTGCATTATGGTTTATGCATGAAATCGAATGTTAGTTATTAAAACTATAAAGGATTGAAAAGCAAACTGCTTATGTTTTAAGTGTATATTGGATTGGGTTGTAAGAGCCCCAAGGCGTTGTTGGACCTTGTGTGTGCCACCCATTGGATTTGCTGGATTTCAGGTGTATTAGTGGTGTTAAACAGGTTATGCAAATTTGGGGATTTTAGGAAATACAAAGGAAACTCTGGCGAATTTTCTGTAGAATTGGCAGTTTTTGGGTGAACTTTGGAGGAGCGTATCTCTCTCCATAGTGGTCCAATTGGGACGTGCCATATGCCATTTTGAAGCTTAAGATGTCCCCTACGTTGTGTCAAAAGCCTAGGTTCATTGGTCGTGTGCGCAGCCCATGGGGGCTGTTGTAACATACTGTCCTGTTCTGTCCTATTTTGGTTGGCAGATTTGAGGTTGTTTTGAGAAATTAATTCCCGCTTCGTCACTTGGTCAAATTAAGCATACGATATATCAAATCGAAGTTTGAGGTGTCTAGTTTATGGTGTAAAAAGTTGAGAGCCATTGGTTGGGTGGTTAGGTACAGTTTATTCCATGAAGTTTGTAGGTTTTAGGCTGTTTTGGAGTTGGTAGGCAATGTTGTTTGTCCATCTTCAAACGGCGATAACCGGAGCTCACGAGCTCTGAATCGAGTGTGTGATAGCTTGTTAGAAAGGTAATTGAATAAGAAAAAAAAGATAACCTGGAGTCTAAGTATAACACCTCATATATTTAAATGTGAATTTTTATATTA
>JAVKPL010003105.1:0-19268 GCA_032173675.1 Gastrolobium villosum
TTATGGTTTCAAAGGTAGAAGTTTAATATACCTACTCATCAATCTCATTATATGACTGCAACTACACATAGACGATTGCAATAAAATTTGAAAATGGGAAGGAAACATTATTTTCGATGAAACAACAGAGGTGAGATTTCTATTGGAATTGTCCACTAATCTTTTAAGATGCAATTAGAATCTAACATGCACTCAGTGGAGGCAAGGGAAAGAAAGATTAAAGAAAAAAATGAAGCATAAATCCTTAAAGAAAGGAAAAGCGCTGCTACTTCGAAGAAATAACAAAGTTACTGTCAGCATATCACATAAAAAGGCAGTCATATCTAGTTTATATTTAATTCTTTCTTCGACAGTCCCTTGCATTTTGTATTCTACATTTTATAGTCGGAGGAAACTGAACCAGAGTATTTGATTTCTGAAACAACTCAATGCATAGCAAAAAGAAAATCAAAGAAATTAAATTAACTCATTGTTGTTCACACTTGACAACTTAATGTGGCTATAACTTAAAACAGAACTAGAAAGTAACACTTAATAAATCATGGACCAATCTGAAATCCTGCACTCTAAACACCCATGTATAATTCTGTAAAAATTTCATCCTCATCCTCTTTGAGATTTTTTCATGTGACATAGGATCCATGCACATGCAAAATCTGGTGACGATAAATCCAGTCACAGTTCCTAGGCAAAGTAGCACCATCGTAGTATACATATATAGGTAAAATCATATTTAAAGTTGCTGAACATGCAGCAATAACAGGTGTATAGTTATGATTTTTCACATTTAATGCTTTCACCTTTTATATGGTTATGATCTATGTAGCACCGACACCGACACCGACACGGGACACAAGACACGATACGACACGACACTCCGACACGTTAATTCTAAAAAATGTTAAATTTCGACACGTTAGGACACGTCTCGATATTAAATATTATTTTTAATTTATATAATGTATATTATATTTAATACTCAATAATTTAACAAAAAAATGAAGTTATACTTATAACACCCATCAATTTTGCAAATAAACATAAGATATCCCAAATATTTGTATTAAACTCAATAAAATGGTAATAGTAATCCAATGAATCTAATAATTTGAACTAAAAACGCAATGCAACGCAACTTTTGAACATTTTTTGAATATCTACAACGCGTGTTAGAGTGTCAGGAAGTGTCGGAGTGTCGGAGAGTGTCGGGAAGTGTCGGACACGACACGTTAGCGTTTTTGAAGTGTCGGTGCTTCATAGGTTATGATTCCCCACATTAAATACTTTAATCTATATATATGGAAAATTTGTCACTGCTGCACTGAAAGCGGTTGCAGAAAAATCGAACTCATATATATATATATATATATATATATATATATATATATATATATATATATATATTGCATGTATGTGCAAGTATATGTATAAATTCCACTCTCTGATACAAGTTTCTCAAATGCAAGCGAAAAGTGAAGAATTCAAATCTGAGACCTTATCTCAATAATCTATGACAATCAATAATCATATGCAATGCACTAGATTCTATTAGGTCCAAATAACGTGTTTGCAATGCATCACAAACAAATTCTCCATCCTGCTACTGATATCAAAACAAACATCCCCCTGCCCTCTTTACCAAACGAATCATAAATGCATAGTTAAAATAAAACAAAACAAAGGAATAAATTTCATCCATCAATGAGAAGACTTTTTCTTGATTGCCCTGCACAGAGACCGTTAAGCTCATTGCTTAACATTTGTTTCAATACAGTTTCATTCCCAAAAATCACATTAAAAGGAATTAAATCTTTATTTATCTCCAAAACTAAGAAATATCAAACAATTTCCAACCAAAAACATTGTGACTTACTTCTCGTGAGCACACAAGTCAACAATTGAATCCAAAACTTGAACCTTGCAAAAAAAAAAATTCCCCTCCCCCACTACAGACTAATAGAAGGAGCCACGATAACAGTTTTACAAAAATTGAAAAAAGAAGGAAAAGCTCGTAAATCCCCCTATGATTTATTCTTTTATCACTTACACTCCTATGTTTTTTTTCTTATCAATTACCCCATGTGATTTTTCCCCATCCAATTCCCCCCTTTAACACTATTTATCTCTCTCTCACCTTCAATTCATCCAAATGGCATTGCATAAGATGTCAGTTCAGTCACTAACATCAATCAAGTAAAGAACCAATTCAACCCAAAACATTAAGGCGTTGGGTGAGAGCCATTTTAATTGTTTATATTATCTCTAACACATCTTCTCAAATAAAAGCCCTTTGGGTTTGAAGCGTGGATATTGATCAGGCATAATTTTTGTTTTACGAGAAGGTTGGGGGCGGTGAGGATCGAACCCGGGATTCAACCGCTCAAACTATTGGATTTTTAATTATTTATATTATTTTCTAAGACGCGCTCTCAAGCAATAGCCTTTTGGGCTTTGAACCGTGATATTGCACGGGCCTAATATTTGGGGTGAGAGAGACGCGTGAAATTGATTGGAGATTGTTAATTGGTTTAGATATTAGGAGTTTAGATATTGGAGATTGTTAGGATCTTAGAGATTCTGTTTGTAATTATAGATAATATTTGTTTAGGAGTTTAGATATTGGAGATTGTTAGGATCTTAGAGATTCTGTTTGTAATTAGGAGTTTAGATATTGGAGATTGTTAGGATCTTAGAGATTCTGTTTGTAAGAGTACGTAGCCTTTGTATTGGTTTGCCTATTTAAAGGCTTCTTTTGAATATAATAGGAACACAATCAAAATACCAAGTTTATTTTGGTATCAGAGCCTTCCTGATAAACCACGCTTTCCGCAAAGTTTGTGTAGACAAGTGTGAAAGCTAGCCCTACGAGTATGGCCAGAGAAGGAGCCAGCAAGTTGAAGCCGTCGGACCCGGCGTCCCCGTATCACCTGGCAAACTCAGATAGCCCAGGCATTTTGCTTACAACTGTATTGCTGCGCGGAGAGGCCAACTACGAAAATTGGGCTAAGCTCATGAAAAACGCACTTAAGGCCAAAAATAAGTTGGGATTCATAACCGGAGTCGTGAAGAAACCAGACGAGGAAGACGCAGAAGAATGGCGAGCTTGGGAGATGTGTAACTCGATGATCAATGGCTGGATACACAACACCATTGACCCAAAGCTCCAACCATTCATCAAATGCTTTGATGAGGTGAAGGATCTTTGGGACGACCTAAAAGAAAGGTATGCTGTGGAAAATTTCTCCCGTCAGTACCAGCTCAAAACGAGTTTGGCTAATATAAAACAACTTGGCAGCAGTGTGGGAGAATACTACACAAAGCTGCGAGGAATATGGGACGAGCTTGAAGGGAGCAAAGCTCGCAAGGCGTGTGCATGTGGAGATAAATGTGCATACGCGAAGGAGACTGAAGAAGAGAGGGAACATGACCGAGTTTACCAATTTCTTATGGGTTTGGACGAAACCATATTTGGCAACTTACGGTCACAAATATTGAATAGCTCGCCCCTGCCTTCTGTGAACAAAGTGTATGCCACGGTTACGCAAGAAGAAACTCACCGTAACATAGCGCGTAATCAAGAAGAAAGAGCGAACGTGGTGGGCTATGCATCGCGTGTTGAATCCAAGGAGAAGATGGAGAAAACAGTGCAACGTGTGCCCTTTGAGAAACAGACTGAACGACAACGTGTGCCATTTGAGAAACAGACTGAACGGTTCCCATGTCCTCACTGTGGAAAAACTAACCACGATCCTTCCAAGTGCTGGAATATCATTGGATTCCCACCAAATAGAACCGGTGGACGAGGGCGAGGAAGAGGACGTTCGGGGGGACGTTATATGCAGGAGCATGCGCATGCAGCGGTGACTTGGGATAACAACCAACGTGTGATGTCTCAGCCATCTGACACCCCGCAGCAGGTCACTACAAACTCGATGCTGACACCAGAAATTGTCAACAAGTTGATGGCACTGATCGATCAACCACGGTCATCAAGTGAAAAACTCTCTGGTAAGAATACTCATATCCAATGGCTTGTGGACAGTGGAGCCTCTCGTCACATGACAGGGTCCTTAAACCTTTTACAAAAAATCACAAATATTCAACCTTTGTGTGTAACCTTGCCAAACGGATCTGTCACGTGTGCAAAAAAGGAAGGAACTGTTGTACTTGATGGACAATTAGATCTGGAAAATGTGTTATATGTGCCTCAATTGAGATGTAACCTGATTTCCGTCTCGCAATTGTTGAAACACAACAGAAATATAGTGACATTTACTGATAAAAGTTGTTCTTTGCAGGACCTAATGCTGAAGAGGGAGATTGGTTTGGGTGAACTTAGTGATGGAGTATATGTGTTTCAGTCCACGCGTGCTTCAGCTTCAACAGTTCGAGCAGGAAAATCTGTGGAGTTGTGGCATAACAGGCTAGGACACCCGTCATATCAAGCATTATCTTTGATTCCAGAATTTAATTTTGTTTTGAATAAAGATGTAATTAATAAGGCATGTGAAGTTTGTCAACGTGCCAAGCAAACTCGATCTGTGTTTCCTTTAAGCTATTCCCGAAGTAAGGATTGTTTTCATTTAGTGCATTGTGATACTTGGGGACCTTACAAGACTTCTTCTTTCTCGGGTGCACATTATTTTTTAACTATTGTGGATGATTTTAGTAGGAGTTTGTGGGTATATATGATGGCAGACAAAAGTGAAACTTACGATCGAGTAAGTAAATTCCTGGCTATGGTAACTAATCAATTTGGTAAGAGTGTGAAAACAATACGTTCTGATAATGGGACGGAATTCAAATCCAATAAAATAATGAGGCTCCTTAGTGAGAAAGGAATTTTGCAGCAAACCACGTGTGTCTATACACCACAGCAGAATGGTAGGGTAGAAAGGAGACATAGACATATACTTAATGTGGCAAGAGCATTGGTCTTTCATGCAGGTATGCCAGTTGAATTCTGGGAAGAAAGCGTCCTCACTGCAGCGCATTTGATCAACAGAACACCCACAAAAATCCTTCAAGGAAAGTCACCTCATGAAGTACTAAATGGAGAAGCACCAGATTACAGTACCTTGCGCACATTTGGATGCTTGTGCTATGCTAACACCCGACCCAAACCTCATGACAAATTTGCCTCACGGTCACGACGTTGTGCCTTCATTGGGTATCCCACTGGACAAAAAGGTTGGAGATTGCTGGATTTGGAAACACAAGAACGATTTGTATCAAGGGATGTTACCTTTCAAGAAAATATATTCCCATTTCAAGCCAAACCAAGAGATGAGCCTGTGCCTAACTCACCTCCAGCACAACCCGCAATCGACAAGGAGACTATGGTGAGAGAACAACCTTCTGAACTTCCAATTCTTGAGGAACCAGTTTCGGAGGAAAGGGGGAGTGACTCTCGTTTGGAAAAAAGTCCTGATATAACAGCTTTCCAGCCTCCATTAGAAGATCGTCCGATTACAACGGAACATGTAGTGCAGCACTCCTCTCCTCAACGTCAACCACGTGCACGAAAGCCGCCCTCCTACCTGCAGGACTACGCGTGTCATATGGCTGAAACACATTCACCTCCCACCGTCCACACCAATCTCGCCTCAGGTATTCAGTATCCAATGAGTAATTATGTTAGTTTGAATAATTTTTCTGCGCAACATCGAGCTTTTGTTGCAGCCATCGATGCAGGTCAAGAACCTAAAAACTTTCGCGAAGCCATGAATGACTCACGATGGGTGGAGGCCATGAGATTAGAAATTAATGCATTGGAGGATAATGGCACTTGGCACATCTCTGAATTACCTCCAGGAAAACATGCTCTTCCAAGCAAATGGGTCTACAAAATTAAATATAAATCTGATGGAACTGTGGAACGCTATAAGGCACGACTAGTGATCGCCGGAAACCATCAAATTGCTGGAGAAGACTACAGCGAGACGTATGCACCCGTTGCGAAGATGGTGAGTGTTCGGACGCTGCTGTCAGTAGCAGCTGCTAAAAACTGGGACTTACACCAACTTGATGTGCACAACGCTTTCCTGAATGGCGATCTAAGCGAAGAAGTTTACATGCGATTTCCACCAGGTTTCAGCAATGGTTCAAACAATAAGGTATGTCGTCTTGACAAATCTCTCTACGGCTTGAAACAATCTCCGCGAAACTGGTTCTCCAAACTGAGCACATCCTTGACAACGTATGGTTTTGTCCAATCAAGAGCGGACTACACACTGTTTACACTTCAAAGAGGAGCCACTTTCTTGGCCCTTTTAGTGTACGTAGATGATATCATCTTGGCAGGGAATGACACACAAGCATGCAGTGACGTGAAAGCCTACCTCAATCGGTGCTTCAAAATCAAAGATCTGGGACACTTGAAATACTTCTTGGGTATCGAAATTGCCCGTAGCAAGAAGGGCTTGTTCTTATGTCAGCGAAAGTATGCTTTAGACATTCTTTCTGAGGCAGGTCTTAGTGGATGCAAACCATCACATTCTCCTATCGAGCAAAATCATCGCCTGGCTTTGGAGGAAGGGCCAGCATGTGAGAACCCTGAACGATATAGGAGACTGATTGGGAAGTTAATTTACCTTACCATTACAAGGCCAGACTTGAGCTATGTGGTTCATATCCTCTCCCAATTTATGCAGCATCCTAAACAAGCACACTTCGAAGCAGTCATACGGGTCCTCAGGTACGTTAAACTAAATCCTGGACAAGGCCTCCTTTTGCGCTCAGATTGTGATCTTAAAATCCATGCATACTGCGACTCAGACTGGGCGTCGTGTCCCCTCACTCGAAGATCTCTTACCGGCTTCTTTATTATGTTGGGAAGTTCACCAATCTCTTGGAAAACGAAGAAACAAGTAACTGTCTCTCGTTCATCAGCCGAAGCGGAGTACAGATCAATGGCAGCCGCTACCGCAGAACTAGTTTGGCTTAAATCCTTCCTTGCCGCCCTTGGTGTCTCTCACTCGACTCCTATGGAATTATTTTGTGATAATCAGGCAGCTTTACATATAGCTGCAAACCCAGTTTTCCATGAAAGAACGAAACATATTGAATTGGATTGTCATTTTGTGCGTGACCATATCATGGCAAATACCATAGTTACTGCTCATGTTCGTTCCTCTGCCCAGCTTGCAGATCTGTTCACCAAAGCCTTAGGACAGCGCACGTTCCTTGGATTTCTTCCCAAGTTGGGCATTTCATCCTTACATGCTCCAACTTGAGGGGGAGTATTGGAGATTGTTAATTGGTTTAGATATTAGGAGTTTAGATATTGGAGATTGTTAGGATCTTAGAGATTCTGTTTGTAATTATAGATAATATTTGTTTAGGAGTTTAGATATTGGAGATTGTTAGGATCTTAGAGATTCTGTTTGTAATTAGGAGTTTAGATATTGGAGATTGTTAGGATCTTAGAGATTCTGTTTGTAAGAGTACGTAGCCTTTGTATTGGTTTGCCTATTTAAAGGCTTCTTTTGAATATAATAGGTACACAATCAAAATACCAAGTTTATTTTCTGCCTCATTCGATCGAGACCCAATAGCCCAAATGGGGTTTGAGGAAAAGCCAAATGGGTAGCTAGGAAAAATAACGTTGGAACGGGACGAGCCCAAGTTATGTGTTGATGAACTTGGATGAATGGGTTGGTGCACCTCGATGAAGGGGCAACGACGAAGTGTAAGGGCTTCTTCTTCCCCTTGTGAGGTGTGATGCAAGAAAGTGATGATTCTTGTGGCTGCTGGTGATTTTCTTAGCAGTTTTTGAAGCCTCGAAGCCATTTCATGAATCGAAGCAGAACAAGCACGTTGAGAAATTTGCTTCTTCTTCTTAACTCTGGTTGTGAATATTGAGTAATTGATGAGTGTTTGGTTTTTAACTATTCTTAATTTCTATTCTTAAAAGAATTGCCCCCATGGAGGGTCGAACTATAGGAGAAGAATTTTGGTGGTCCTGGATCACCATTGATTCAGTGGTCTAAACTAATATTGAAGAAAGAAGAGAGAGAAAAAATAAAATATAAACTTTTGTACAAGTGTCATTCATTGAAAGGAAGACGTGGGGTCTGGAGCACTAAATATTCTTCCGAACTATAGACCTCAGTTTACAAGACTGATGCTCTACCACTGAGCTGAGCTATAGTCCCATAGGGGCTAATGCTGTACCTTAATTTCAGGATTTTATGTTTATTATGTTATAGGAAAAGTGATCGTGTAATATTATAGAGATTCGTTTTACGTGCCATATTTTTTTCTTTTTCTTTTTCTTTTAAAATATGTGAACCCCACATAATATTATGTGTGTAGAAAAATTTATTGTATTATGTTAAAGGAGAAAATGAAAACCCTAATTTCAATTACTTTATAGCTGAACTTACAGCTACCACCTGGAAATGAACTGGTTAAAATGATAATGTCATGTGAGATAATCATTCATGTTAAATCAAGGTGATAGGAGAGAAAAAAATATTAAAATAGTTACTAACAAGGGGAAAGATATATTTACCATCAAAAAATTTACAACCTTTATAACTAATTTAATTATTGTTGATTTTCGTCAATCTAATGGTTATAATTTATTGAATTTAATGCGAATTAATAAATAACTAATAAATATTATCTAATAAATTATAACCGTTAGATTGACAAAAATCAACGGAAATTAAATTGGTCGTAAAGATGATAAACTTTTTTGATGGGAAATATATGATGTCCCTATTAACAAAATAGTGAATGAATAGGATCCATATGACCATGTCAAGATAACTAACACTTCAACTCTTTGCCTTCATATGACTTTAAGAGTGTTTTTTGGTTTTTTTTTTTTTTCTTAAACCTGTTTTGTAAAATAGTTATGGAAATAATTGTTTTCTATTTTTTACTTTTTGAAAGTTAAAAATTAAAACACAAAATAAAAACAACTAAGACATGTCCTCTATATTTGACTCTAAAAACAGAAAAATAGTTATAATTTTCAAAATATTTTTACTAAACGGATCTTAGTTTTTGTTGTTCTGAAACTTAAAAATCTGTTTTGCAAAACATAAATTAAACGGAGCCTAAATCTTCAGTTCCTCAAATGACAAATCCCAACCTTGGCTTCCACAAATGTTTGGCGCAGTCAAATCCGATGCAGATTTTTCTGCTCCTTTCTTATTCATTGCAAATTCACTTGTGCCTTCATGCTTCACTTTTACTTCCAAAGGTGAGTCAGCCATGACTTTTCGACTCAAATTTAATCACCCACCACCGGTCTGACTGTTTGCTGCATTATAAGATAGGGCTTAGGAGAGTGAAATCACCCTAGGGAGTTCCTTGTTTGTTTCTCCTTAGAATACTTGTATGCTACCCAAAGAAAGGAACAATGCAACTCGTGTATATTTGATATAGGATTTGGGTTCTCTACTCTGATGTTGAAATAACAGTAGAAGGTTAAAGAAATAAAGGCAATTAATAATTTTTAGGGTTTAATATTTGGGTTTAGTATTTGTGATTTTAAATTACAAAGAATTATGTCATTTCATGTGAGAAAAAGACACAGAGTAATAAAAATCATGAGAAAGAAAGTGTATTTTTTTAAAAACTTAAATTTTAAATAAAAAGTTACTAGGTCGTGTCTTTCTCTGACTTATTATGACACAATTTTATATCCTTTGAAAAGATAAATGTTTTTTTCTTAATATTTTTCATGTTATCTCCTAGTGTGCATGACAACCATTCTATTTCCTTATATTGTTTTTGAAAAGAAACAATTTATTTCTATTTCTATGCCTTGGAACAGTTTCTAAGAAAACAAAATTGTTTCATAACATGTTCTGTTTTTATTCCGATAATGAGAATTGTGTTTGATAACATAACAAATAATATAATAAAATATGATTCCTGTTAAGCATAAAAAAATTTCATATTACACTTTCTTTTCCATATAGTGTGGTGGTGGCAGTGGCAGTGACGACGTGGTGGTGGTAATAGGGGCGGTGGTGGCGGGGGCGAGGGCGAGGGCGAGGGCGACAACGGTAGTGGTGGTGGCGGTGGTGGTGGTAATGACATGGTGGTGGTGAAGACAGCAGTGGCTGCGACAATGGCGGGGTAGTTGGTGGCGGTGGTAATGGTGGCCATGGTGGTGGTGGTGACGGCAGTGGCTGCGACGATGGTGGCGTGGCGGTGGCATGGTGGTAGCGGTGATGGCAGTGGCTGCGATGATGGTGGCGTCGACGACGGTGGTGTTGGTAATGACATGGTGGTGCTAGAGACAGCATGACTGCGATGACGATGGTGGTAGTTGGTGGCAGTGGTAATGGTGGTGGTGGTGGCGGTGGTATAGTGGTGGTGGTGACAACAGTGGCTGCGACGGCAGTGGTGATAGGTGGTGGCGGTGACTGCGACGACAGTGGTGGTTGTGGTTGGTGGCATAGTGGTGATGGTGACGACAATGGCTGTAGCAATAGTGGTGGCAATGGTGGTGGTGGTGGTGACGACAGTGGTTGTGATGAAGGTGGTGACGACAGCGGTGGTGGTGGTGGTGGCAGTGGCTGCAACGACGGTGGTGGTAGTTGGTGGCGATGGTGGTGGTGACGGCAGTGGCTGCGACGATGGTGGCAACAATGGCTGCAGAAATAATGGCGGCGACGGTGGTGGTAGTGGTGGTAATGGTGGTGGCGTGGTAGTGGTTGTGCTGATATGGTGGTGGTGATGTGGCGATGGGTGGATGTGGTGGTGATAGTGGCGGTGGAATCGTGGTGGTGGTGACAACGACATTGGTGGTACGACGACAATGGTAGTGGTGGTCGTGTCGAGATAATGGTGGTGGTAGAAAGTAATTGAGATAGACAAGTGTTTCTCATTTTGTGCCAAGGAACAAAAAAGTAGAAATTCTTTGATTCTTTTTTTTGTTCTCCAGCACAAAAATTAAATTGGTTCATCCCGCGAACAAAAAAAAAAACAAGTTTTCGATCCATTTTTGTTCCCGGGAATAGAAATTAAAAAAGAATTGATTATGGGAAGGGTGTCATGCATACCCCTAATGTAAGGAGAAGAGAGAGAATGAGATGGATCTATATAATTTTGGGGCAAATTCTCTTATGCTACATGTGATAATTTTTTCTCCTACACACCCTTCGATAACTGTGCCATCTTTTTATTTTTTATTTTTTTTATTTTTCAGATTGTGGAATCCATAAATTTATCTCTATGACATGAGACAACTTATCTCCTTTAAGATAGATTAATAAAACCCTATATTTTTATGGTTTTGTTTTTTCTGATGTTACTTTAGGTAACTTTATCTAATATTCATCAAAACGACGTCGTTTTGGGACTGAAATCATGGTATTTTTGTAATTTTAACTTATTTCAGGGTTATAATAGTCTTTATCACTTTAATTTTTTAATCTTTCAACCCAAAACGATGTCTTTTCGATGAACATTAGATAAAGTTATCTAAAGTAACATCGGAAATTTTTTTTTCCATATTTTTATGTGTTAAAGATAAAATTTATTTTATATAACACAAAAAATAATAATTCCTAGTTTTTAATATAACTAGTAGCCCGATAACGATGGTTTTGTTACACGAGAGGATCGTCGTTTTGAGGCAGAAATTAAGGTATTTTTGTAATTATAATTTATTTCAAGATTATAATAGTCTTTTTCATTATAATTTTTTAATTTTTCAACCCAAAACGACGTCGTTTTGGGAGTGAATGTAGATAACTTATCTACATTCGCTTTAGAAACGTTAAAGCCTATTAAGAAATGAAATAAATTTTGAAGTCTATTTTTTTTTTCTTATGACATTAGTGAATATCTTTTATTTTGTCTTGGTTTAGTCCATTTTAACACCAAAACTAAATTGGGTATAAATTAGAAGATTATGTGACCACTCTAAGAAAAGTAGAATAAAAAAAGCTAAAGTAACACCAAATTAAAGTGTAACTAACATGTTGAACAATAAAGATGCAAACCACACAAAGGGAATCAGACATAACTCTTCATGAAATAAAGATTGAGTGGCGCAGAAGAAAACCATATATTCTTGAAGAAAGGTGGCTGTCGAGGGGCAACCACTAATGATGGAGAGAGAAAAGGAACAGAGAGAAAGTTTAAAGGGAAAGGGACCATTTTGCCACGTTTGGACAAAAAATTTACCAGACTGCCACGCCAACAGTAAATTTTGCCAAAATACCACGCGACATAATTCGCTACACAGTGTAACGAATTATGCATGCAAGTAATTCGCTACACAGTGTGGCGAAATATGTCACGTCACAACCAAAAATGCCACGTGTCAAATTTTCAGAAATTCGCTACCAAAGGTAGCGAATTATGTCAATATATCAAAATTTGACATGTGGCATTTTTGGTTCTGACGTGGCATATTTCGCCACACTGTGTAGCGAATTACTTGCATGCATAATTCACTACACTGTGTAGCGAATTATGCCGCGTGGTATTTTGGAAAAATTTACTGTTGGCGTGACAGTCTGGTAATTTTTTTGTCAAAACGTGGCACTTTGGTCACTCTCCCAAGTTTAAAAGATAAAGTAAAATAGAAGGATAAGATGAATGTTTTTTTAGAAGATGCTTCTGTTTAACAGAAATGTAAAATAGAAGGTTGAAATGCATGCTTTATGAGAAGATGTTTGTGTGAGTTGAATCCAAAAGTTTAAATTGGTAAATATATATTAAATATAGGGCTGATTATATTTATAAATTTTTTTATTTATAAACTCTTATAAACTACATTATATTTTCCAGGGAGAATACAAACTTTTACAAACTATACTATGTTCTCCCGGGAGAACATAGTGTAATTTATAAAAAAATTCCAAAAAATTTGTAAACGGATCCTGTCCCATTAAATATTATGATCGTTTGTATATTAATATCTCTAACACATCTTAGAAAATAGAGGTGAGATTTTGACCCCTTAATTACAGGCTATTATACTATATATAAAAGTGTTATATTTATCCCATGTTACATAAGAGAAGCCAAAAGAGAGGTGGGTCTCACTTTTATTTTTTCTCTCTCCTCTTACATGTGGGTCTCACTTATACTTTTGTTTCTACTACATAAGATAATTTTTTATCCTACAACACAAGAAACCTATGTTCAACCCAAAACATTGAGTTTATAAATGATCATCACATCAATGCAGTTATATTAAAATCTCTGAATTAAGAGAAATGTAACTTTATTTATCATTCGAAGTACTCAGTTTACATAAAGTCTCCTCTTAATGCCAATAGGACAAACAGGAGCCAAAGACTGACACAAGTCACATAATACTTTGACAAATCCCTCAGTGGAGAGACCAATCCTCACTACTCACATTTTTATTACATCAATCTGCGATAAAAACAAACACATGTAAACACGTAGGGACTATGTAAATCAACTGCAAAGAAACACAGGCTGCAGAACGATGAATGATCAAATGGTAGAAGGAGCAACAGCTCTAACAAAAAAATCCTCATCATTTTTCTCATCGTGGCAGCATTCAAAGGTGGTGAGCACGTGCATGTCTCTGCGACACTCAGGGCACGTGAGCTTATCTGGGATTCTCCCCATTGCATGTGAGAACTCAAATCTACAACAAGGGTTAGCAACTTTATGATTCTTCTCATACTGATCCTTAAAACTTGGTTCAAACCCATCTCTGTCAGCAAATTCCTTCCATATTGTGTCATACTCCATCAAAGTTTGCAAACCAGTTGTAGCATGCCCATTAACCACAATTCGAGACCCTCTTGCTAGAATGATCCAACCACCTTGTCTGTCATAGCTTAGAAGCTTCTTGATTTCTTGCATCACAAGGTCTTCTTCATCAGCTTGACCCAGTTGAATCTTGGAGAAGAGCATGCTCTGAAGACGGGTCCAGAAGAACCACACCATGCTATGCTCTTGCCAGCTATGTGTGTTGAGCTTTTCCCTAAGTATGGTATCCCACACTTTCTGCACTTGTTCCCTTTTGTTGCCTTTCCCAACATATACCATCTCTAAGGGTATTAGTGTAGCTTGTGCAATCCTTCGTGCTTCCTTCACAAATCTTCTTACCCACTCATGATCATCCCCTCCATAGAAGAAGATGTATTTCCCGTCCTTAATCTGTTCAATAAGAAATTATAATTGATTAATTTGTAAGATTGCGTCTGAAATTGTTAGAATTGAATATCCACACAGATGCCAGAGACAACCATACTTGTATATCTATAAAAAAACTTTTCTTTTCTATTCTTGCTTTCTTGCTCTTTCTCTTTTTCTCTTGATTTACATATCATACAAACTATCAAAAACTATTTATTTATAAGCTATAAAACTGACCAACATAACTCCACACATAACACTCTCATTATTTTATAACTGACATAACTGACTCATTACTTTATAACTGACATAACTGACTCATTAATATTTTAACTGACATAACCGACTCATTAATAAAAAGCGGATATTTAAAACTTATCCCAACAGAAATAGCCCCAAGTTTCAAATAGCCCCAACCTTCAAGTTGCAATACTATGCTTTTGGGTTGAGGCTACTTTGTCAAACTTTTCATGGTATTCCTAAGTGTGACTAATCAACTATCCCAAAAGCTTAAGCAACTACTTACTTTATGTTAAAACTTCATTACTTTTAATTAAAAGAATGAATGCGACAAGAATCTAGTTCTAGACCATTTGGTGATAGAACTTTTTATACCATATCATTGGCTAACTCTCCCATAAACTAAAGTTGTTAAGTGAAAAAATGTGAACGGTTTTTTATTAGATTTGACACAATGGAAATGACTGAGGTCTAGATATGGTAATAAAACTAGTAGTTTGATCATACCAAACAAAAGGGGGTGGGGTGGGGAAGTATTTTGATTGCTAGAATATATGCTTACCCAGTTCAATATTTCTGAGTCAATGCCATCAACGAGCAATTCAAGTCTCCAAGTCTCTTCCTTCCATAGATCTTTTTCTCTTGAACTCGTGAAAGGAAAGGCAGCACTTCCCCAAATCCACATCATGTGAATAGCATTAGGACAAGCAACCCTCCCATAAGGGTCCAAAACCACAATAATTGGCTTGTTCTTGTATTTCCATTCCCTCTGTATGAACCAAGTTACAGCCTTGCTTATCAATGAAGGATGATACACAGAGAACCATGGCATGGTTTCTTGCAGACTCTCAAACACCCTTTGCTTTGCCTCTGTCCATTCAGAATTTGGGTCCATAATTGGGATCCAAACTAACTCATATCTGGTATCCATTCTTGATGCATGCCCCTTTGATTCGTTATAGATCTGTTCAAGAATCAGAAGCTCGTCGTGGGAGAATTCCAAGCCAGAGATTAGAAGTAACACATTCCTCTTTCTCAGTGGCTCAAGGCCAACCTGTTTGTTTGCATTATTTATGTCAGTATTAGCATCACCGAGTTCCCATAATAGATATGCATCATATAGTTAGTTACTGTGTTAGAAATTCAAACCCTTTTTTTTGAAGAACCATCATATAGAGGCAGAATATCATCCTTTGCATATATCAAAGCCTTGAGAACCTTCATGTTGTCCAAGTGGGGTGTGGAAAATAAATCATGTAGCATTTCATAAGATTCAGCATCCATCTTTCTCTCTACATTGAAAGTTGATATTAAATTAGCCGTATAGCATAGATGGACTCCATGTTCTTGGCATTTCAGTATTGTTTATGCATATATTATGCTTCCAAATGAATGAATATACATGTTTAAGTTGCTTACCAATGTGTTTGTAGCAGTTACGAAGTTGCTCCCTGAGATGGTTGGCTATGTTTTTGAGCTTGTGAGCCAATGTTGATAGCTCCCAAGTATCATTTGTTGATGTCATGATCCTGAAACAGTGTTGACATATCATTTGTGTGTCATATTAAACCCTGCCATTTAGCAGCGAGGTATAATATACACTGTAAATTGTTCTTATGACCATCATATGCTTTGGTAGATTTATGTATAAAGAGAATTTAAAATCCTGACCTTCAGACTATAGATTTCTTAACAAAATGTCAAGAGATATAATAATGTCATGCAACAATCTATCCCAAAAGTTTAAGCTGTTAGATAAAGATTTTCTATTATATCTCAAACCATGGCGAAAGCTTCGCCACCGGTTTATATGATATCTCTTAACAACAAATATAAAAAACTCGAGAATTGATTGGAAAAACGTACTCATAGCCAAGTGTAGTGAGGCTGGTAATCTGAGCTGCACAAGCCACAATACTTCTGACACTCCAGTAGACAGCAATTGGGATCTGGTTAGAGGCAGTTGTATAGGGTGGTACCTCTTGTGCAATGTATCGAGTTGGAATATCATTGAACTCTATGACACACCTGGTCACCTCCAATACGACCTTAATTAGATCATTAAGTGCATCAAAACGTGGTTTCAATGAGCCGGCATGCTCCATGATATTAGGTAATTGCTTCAGAATTGCCATTGATTTGGCAAGTTGGTTTGTGTCATGAATATGGGCAAGCAGCCAGAATTCACCGTAGGTCATAGCAAAAGCAGCTAAGGTCAACACCAACTTCACATCCCACTTGTATGTTGTAAGCATTTCAAATATTGCAACTGTTGTTGTGTGTGCATCTGCACCACCAAGAGTCTTGTAGGAAATCTGAAATTTCATTTTGGCTTTGATATTGTTATTTTGTTATATTTGATGGAAAAAAAAAAGTATATTCTGACTGCAATGACACATCCGTTTTACAAATTAATTACTTGAGACTTTTTTAGAAGTTATATCAACCTATGTAACTATGTTCTAAGTAGTATTACAATGTTTAAGTGATTAAACAGAAAGATATAAAGATCTTTGTCTAGATGTTCTAGGTTATTTTTCCATCACCTCACAGGAAATACAATCAATCTTAAAAGATAGAGCCTCCAGCATGTTTGTGTAACCGGGAAGGTGGCTTTTGTCTTCTACATGATCAACATGTGCGAGAGCACCCTGAAAGAAAGTACAAGTTATAATCAGGATATAGGAGAATATCAGCCTAATTCACATCTAAATGGAAACAAAACTGAAATTGCATATGTTTGTCTTAAATATTTGCTTGGCAATTTCACAAGAAACTTTTTTATGCTACTAGCATCATACCATTGAAGCACCTTCAGAACTCAAGGTAGAGCGTCTAAGAATATCCTCAACAATATGGAGAAGTGGCTTGACATCATATTCTAGTCCATCAGGATTATGGTCTGACACTATTTTCTTCACCAAAATGTTGTCATCAGAAACTGAACTTGCAGGCATGATTCTATCTTTGATCATTTGTTGCATAGCACCCAACTTGCCAAAGCTAGCCATGGTGAGCTACACAAAACAAAATGTAGATAAAGAACTCTTAGCTTTGAGTCAGAGAAGAGATAAAACACTTGTGTAGTTGTGTTTTTAAATGCAATGTGATAGGCTTATATATATATATGGATAGAAAGGAATAAAGCCCAGATGAATCAACTTCCTTTCTTTCACCATAATTAAGTTCTTGGAACGTTAAGAGGAAGAAAGCCTTTAGCTTCTTTCTGTCCTTCATTCCCATCTCTTCACTTTAGTATGTACCAAGTCAATGTCCCCTGCAGTGACAGAACAGCATAAAGCTCTAGCATCTACACTTTTTAGTGGCTTACGCCAATGAAACCTTCTCACCATAAGTCAGAAATTTATAACTAGATTGATCAAGGTTCAGAAATGAGTGTATTATATACGTCAGGCGGGCCAGGGGCACTATCAATAGGCTAAGTTACACCAACCATAATAAGTGAATTCGATACTGTTGAGATATATAGTCTCACATTAATTAATTGTATGAGCAACTAATGTGGAGTTTATAAGGCCTTGGGCACTCCCACCCTTCGAGCTAGCTTTTGGGGTGGTGTATCCCAAGGTTCTTTGACATAGTATCAAAGCCTCGCCGTCCCCCACTTTCTCTTGTGGGATTTCTTAGCACAGGTAGGCTGAGCTTGTTATATTATCCACTCTTCAAGCCCAATGGGCTCTCGTGTGAGGGGGCGTTTTGAGATATATAGTCCCACATTGGTTGGATGAACAACTAATGTGGCCTTTATAAGGCCTTGTACACTCCCACCCTTTGAGCTAGCTTTTGGGGTGGTGTATCCCAAGGTTCTTTACATGGTATCAGAGCCTTAGTGTTCGATCCTCACCGCCCCTCACTTTCTCTTGTGGAATTTCTTAGCACAGGTAGGTTGGGTCTGTTGCATCATCCACTCTTCAAGCCCAATGGGCTCTCGTGTAAGAGGGCATGTTGAGATATATAATCCCACATTAATTGTATGAGCAACTAATGTGGAGTTTATAAGGCTTTGGGCACTCCCACCCTTCGAGCTAGCTTTCGGGGTGGTGTATCCCAAAGTTCTTTGACAGATACCATGTCTCAACTCAAAACATAGCACAAGCCAATCAACCATTTATGGCAATAAGTGAATCCAACATCATGTTTCATTCCACCCAAACGCGTAAGACATTAAGTTCATAGATCCTCTCACTTACATAAAATAGTTTTTATGTAGTATTTAAAGAAGGTATAAGGCAGACAACACAATCATGCTTTAGCTGAAGCATGATGATGATAAATAGATCATGAAACTATGCTGCAAAGTTTTCTGGGTCCGTAAATGAAATAGATTTAGACCTTTGGCATCTACTGATATGGTTTATTACCTTTTTCTGCAAGATTTTAATAAATGCGAAACTACCACTTATGACATGGTCCAAAAAGTAGATACAGCTACGAGTAAACCAATTTTGCCTCTGATTAAGCATCAGTGTTCACTAAATGAGGTACAACGGAATTCAAATCATGGTAGTGAATAGGAAACGTGTTGAAGGCCGTTGGTATGATATGCTTCTTTTGCTTTGATTCCATCTTTTACTTGCAACATCAGTTGAGAATATTTTATGCCATAACGAAAGGTGGAAAACGACAACTGAAAGATTTGATGCCTTGCTCTTTAATAAAACGTAATATTAACCCCAAGGGGTCAAATAATAACTATGTTACATCCAAGCTGCCCAAACTCCACCTCACCATAATAATAATAACAAAATATGATATTCAACTACTATTAAATACGTGGATCAACGGTGTTGTTTCGAGTTAACCAACGGTATCGATTTTGAGTCGTGGAAAGAGCTTTGTCAGCCGTGTGGGGTCTACTTCACTCAACCATAAGTCAAGTAATTAATGAACCAGTGAAAAACCTCTAAAAA
>JAVKPL010003106.1:0-19425 GCA_032173675.1 Gastrolobium villosum
TAATCCATACGGAGATAAGCCATACAAATAAACACATTCACATCAAATCCGTATATAACGGCAAACAGATTCTTATATAGATACATAATGGTATACTAGTTTTATCTTACTCTTGCACCATTCACTATAACTTTCTAATATGGTTCTTTTCTCAACAATATACTCATTTAACTTGACTAATCATTTGTCTTAGTCCATAACACAATCATCCTCACATGATTCCATCATCTTTCTCGTATTTTGACACCAAATTTTCATTTCATAACAGTACCCATGTTCGGTACCGTCTTAATCCATTGTCCATCATGACTTATAGCAGCCATGCTCAACACTTTAGAAGATCCACTTCATTACCATAACATCACTTTTCTCTCAATATTTCACTATGACACCAAGGGTGTCCTCATTTAACCGTCCATGCATTCAGTGCATCAGGACCACCAGATAAATTTCAATTTCGAGCAGCGCTCGCCTGGGACTTCCAAGAGCAACACCTCTTAGGATCAAATCCACAAGGGAAACCCAGGACAATTTCTTATTGTCACATTATTACCAACATGTGTGCCATGGTTTAACTTGCACACCGGGACTCCATCATGAATCCCATACCACATTGAGCATCCAATGACACTCCAAAGAGACAACCTCTTCCAACATTTCCCCTCATAGGGAAGTTCACTTACATCATTACTTTTTACCGAAAATAATTTTTCTTTTTCCATAGAGTTTACTAACTCAAAACAACATAACATACATTTAGGCACCCCGGCCTTCACAATATATATATATATATATATACAAAGATACATGCTAACACTTAGCCATCACAGGATTACTATCCACATATAATTAGGCCGCAGCCTTAACATTTCAATGCTACCCAACATTATGGAAGCATCTTGGTACCATTACTACACCACACTCAGTTATATTTTTATCACCCCACATTTGTTAAGTCCAATCATCAATATATTATGAACCTTCATACTTTCAATCAAATTCATTCAATGCCTTACATGGCAATTTCCTCAACTTTTCATATTTTACTTTTTATACATATGACATTCTCACCTACACCTAACCAATCATTACATCATCATGGACTAAAGTCCCAATTTCAACCTTGATTTATCCCACACATCATTTCCATAGTTCTTTTAAGTTACTCACAATCCTCAATCCAAATTTTGGAAATTTCAATTTATTTCTACATCCAAGCATATTAAGTCATCCATATACATGCCCTCATCAAGGGTCTTATAACCTTATTATTGTACCATAAGGTATCCAACATTACACATAAGCACTCACATTCAAATTTCTATGAATTCATCGGGGTTCCAATTCCCCACCATGTCAAAGACATACCACTAGTTCTCACCTATACTCAATTGTTCTAGCTCCCATACATTTAGGAAAGACTACCAACATCACCATACCAATATCAACTCAATTCAATCATTTACATATACCAGCACACCTTCCTTTATTTCTATTCGGTACAATACATGTTTACATTTCACATTTTCATCAATTACCACCAATTTCACTAAGTTACAACAATCCAATAGCACCATAAATTTTTATTGCATAAATCATCATTATACAATCATACTACCACATTATACAACAATTCATAACACCATTAACTCACTAAGTCCTCGATTGCAGTATCACAATTTATTCTCACTAAGTCCTCAATTACATCAAATTTACTCACTAACATATCCATCCGTGGGCAGTCAACACTGCACCCACCACCTTAGCCTAAGACTGGCATTGGTGCTCCAGGGTTGTCACGAAGGCATCTTATACTGACCACACATTGAACACAAAGGAATGGGTTGATCAGGCCCAAACTAAGGAATCACATGTGTAGCAGTCAATAAGAGTCTACGTACAACTATACAGCACTCACCTCAATTACACAATCATCAGAGTTCCCTAAAGAAACTGCTCTGATACCATAAAATGTAACAGCCCGTTACGTACCGGTATTGTTAACATTGATTATGATATTAAGCGCAGTTACAATCACAGTAATTGGGTTAATTAAATTACGGGCAAACTTTTTCCTTTTATCATATTCCTTTTTATAACCATAACCTTTTCCGTAATCAATTAAAACAACACTATAATTGTAAATGCAATACGCGGAAGCATTCAGCTTAACAACAACACTAATCTTTCTTTTTATTCAACTCATTTAAACCCATCAACTTATTTTCATTTCTTACCAAGTTCTAGCCCTTTACATAAGCTACGCGTGGTTTCAAACCACGTACCATTTGGAGTTCTACCCATCAAGTTAAACCCCTTTCTTTTAGTCTAGAAAAACCTAAATTTTCAAAATTTACACTGTGGTAATCGATTACCAGTGGGTGGTAATCGATTACCACCTGTCAAAAATGAGGCAGTAGCCAATTTTTGACCTCCTCTTCTGGTAATCGATTACCAACCTTGGGTAATCGATTACCTCACATGGTAATCGATTACCAAGCCTCAGTAATCGATTACCAGTGAAGACAGTAGCCAATTTTCGTCCCCTGTTGCATGGTAATCGATTACCATGCTTGGGTAATCGATTACTATGCAGTAAAAGTGACAGATTACAGCATTTTAAGCCCAAGAAGGGTTGTGTAATCCATCCCTAACCTCTTAGTACTCCACACAACACTTAAACATACTATAATTTAGGCTCTAGGCCCTTCAAACATACATTTTCATTCAATTATGTATCATATACAAAGTCCTTAACATAATGGCCATTTTACATCAAATATGGTCCATTTTACAACATATTCACCAAGACTTCAATTACAATGAATGTGGCAATGGACAAGTCCCATGCTCACTCAAATATACAATATATTCTCATGTCCTACATATACATCATATTGAAGGATCTAACATGTATTCATGAGCTTACTAAGCATGGCATTTTCAACATGCATAGATTCATGACCTAAGTCTAAAGCATACATCATATGCAAGATGTGTCCCTATCCAATGCTCATCACATGGTGCCTCCAACATGCACCTCATGCTCCACTCTTCCAGGCTCAACCTGACCTGAAATGATGCCCCACAACACGGGGTGAGATATATAAATATATCTCAGTAAACCAAGGGCCCTGGAGGTTTCTCCACCCCATGGCTCACTCAATGTGCAAATACAACATCATATAATATGCATGTAATACAATATCACCCATCAACTGGAGACAACCCGAGAACATCCACTCATGGATTCATGTTCAAGGACTCCATCATATAACTCCCGAGACAGTCCTGGCGCCTCTCCCATGGTTGAGAAGACTCCATGGCAATACCCAACCGGAACTCCTCATGAGCCCTATCCGGCGGACGTCCCCCGCTTGGATCATCCTGATGTCGCTCCCAGAGTCAACACCATGGCATTCCAACTGGCATTCTCCCGTAGGACGAACCCAGCGGATGTCCAAACCAACACACGTCAACTGGCCAGTGACCAAACAATTTTCACAAAATCAAGCAATATGCATACAAGCACACAATCACACAATGTCATAACCACATAATCCAACCACAACCATCCACTAGGTGTGGTGGAGCACACAAGGGCTAAACCCCAGTTCCAAAGGTTACCTCAATACCGAGCCCATGCTCCAAACGTAAGCTCCAAGCTTACCCGCTTCCAAAGCGTCCAAAAGAGGCAACCTAGATAATCCACAACATGATTATCAATCCATTTCCAAATGAAACATTAAATCTCAAATACTCATTCATTTTACTTCAATCTCTTTTATAGATCAAATTACCCATTATATCATGAATCACACATTATTTCTTCTCATTCCACTATATCACACTATACCATCATCCATTTAAACATCATATTTATATCATTTTCCATCAAATTCACAACCTTTACATCATTTTTCCTCCAAACCACTCTATGGTTCGAATTCCTCAAGGTTGATTCTACAAGGTTTTCAATTCCATTTTAACACACACACTAATCATCTCATCATATTATCAACCTATACCAATGGTCCACCATTCAATTATTCAATTACACCACATGCCAATTTCACAAAATTATGAAACTCAACCCAAAATTTCCTAAGTTAAAAACCTAACTTTTTCACCAAAATTTATCATAGCATTTCTAGCTTTCATGCATCATTCTAAGGCATTTTCATCTAATAGCATTTTTCCATTTGAGCTCTCTATCATCACACATCTAAAATCAAAGGTTTGAACACAAATTCATAGATCTATGAAATCAACCATCAAAAGACCACAAATATACTTACAATGTGTTGTATGATCACCACCAAGGCTTCACTAAACCATTTGAAGATCAAAACCTCCAAGAAAACTCCATGAACACTATGGGTCGGATCTGTTTTTTCTCAAAAACGCGGCCAAGAGATGGATTCAAGGCTTCTAAGTGTTACCAATGGCTTTGGAAGGTTGTTTACGATAGATTTCAACACCAAAATCAAGCGATTTGGTGGAGAAATGATGAAATGAAGAAAAGATGAAGAAAATGGTGGTTTGGGTGTTTCTCCAGGGAAGGGCGCGCGCAAGAGAAAGAAAAAGAGGAGGAAGAAAGAAGAAAAAGAGGGTGGGGCCAAGTGACTTCGGTCACACGGGTCCCACACGCGATCTAACTTTAATCCCGATAAAAATTCTGATCATATATTCTTAATCTACATATTTTTCCAGTCCATGTCATATTTTTCTTTCCTCAAAATATTGATAAAAATTTCACACTTATCGGTACACTCGTACCGCAGTATTTAATACTAAAAAAATCACTATTCATCAATTTTTCCCAAATTTGCCTATTCACTCAATTTTCCGCCCTGATTCCATTTCCAGCATTATTTTTGTCATATTAAATCTCTAACTCCATTTTTCATGCCTCGGTTTACGTTCTTTGACAATTTACCATTTTGCCCTTTTGCCCTTTTTGGCCATAATTTCTCTGATTTTCACTAAACCTTCCCTCTTAAACCCATATTCTATAACATAATTTCACATTTAATTTTCCGAGGTGTTATAGTAATCTTTAATGAAAAAAATCCTTTTATGGTTTTTATATATATCATGTTATAGAATAAGATGATAAAAATTTATTATGAATTATTATAATAATCATCTTTTTTGTAGATAATTTCACATTTAGAATTCAAAGAAATTCACAAGCGCACTCAATTCCGTTAGTAGAATGCCTGATTTAACAGGTTAGGTTACCTGTGAGTTTAAACATTTAATACGTCATTACTACATGGATATGGCATAATCATGTGATATGACTAGAAAAAACAAGTTGTGTAGCACCGACACGACATGCGACACGTGATACGATACGAAACGATATTTCGACACGTCAATCTTAAAAAATTATGGATTTCGACACGTTGGGACATGTTTTAATATTAAATAATATTTTTAAATTATATAGTGTATATTTCATTTAATATTCAATAATTTAACAAAAAATAAAAAAATTAATAATACCCATCAAAATATTATCTTTCAACTTTCCTTTCCAATCCAAAACCACATAAGAAAAAGTTGATTCAAAGTCAGAATCCAAGGTGCTGCATAAAGGAAGAAAAAAATAAAAGTAAAAATAAAAATCTGATGTAACCAATGGCAACAGCAGCAAAAAAATTCACCGACACCCAATACCAAAAATTGTAACAGCGTATTTCACAAAAGGAAAAAACATAAACTAAAAGAATACACCGTAAAATAAGAACATCAAGAACATAATCAAACATTATAAAAGGTGGATGCTTTAATAAAAAAACAAGAACTGGGATTAGAGAGAGATCAGATCAGATTAGAGAGAGATTAGGGAGGAAGAGACACGGTAAGAGCGTAACAGGAATAACAACGATGGTGCTGAGATGATCTATTATTTACTTAAAGGAAAAAAAGGGAGAAAATTGATATGATCATGTAGAAGCTTTACTAATATATTTTAATTTATAAAAAAATATTTTTTTTAAAATATAATTTTTTTAAAAATTTACGAAAATGCCATTTGACCGTGTCGGAGCGTGTCGGAACGTGTCAGACTCAGTCAAATTCGCGTGTCGGAATGGTCAACGTGTCGGAAAAAGTTGACCACGTGTCCGACACCGCGTCAGAGCGTGTCGGAGCGTCTCGCCGTGTCGGAGCATGTCGAACATGACTCTCCCTGTTTTTTGGAGTGTCCGTGCTTCCTTGACAGCAAGCATGCATCAATCAGCTCTACTCTGGCCTCCTGCCACCAAAGGTCACAACCTCAGAGGTACCTGTACCTGAAAATGTGCCCCAACAAGGGGTCCTCCGGGACTCTTCTGCCTTAAGCTCACTTACAAGTATATATATAAGTTCAAAACAGTAATTACAATGCATGTTCATGTTACGGCATTTAAATCATGACAACATATATCTTGCTCAACGAGCCAAAAACCACAACTCATATATCATGTGATGTATGCAAATGCGGTTTGACTGGCTAGGGAACAAGATAGGGTTTATACACGTCTATGACCTATCTAAATATAAGGGTCGCAGCCTTATGCCTTACACACCAGGGTCGCAGGCTGATCGTGTGAGTAGTCAACATCACCTTCATACATTACATCAACAGTTAAATCAACATATCTCATGCATATATCAATGCATATTTCATCTTCCATGAAAGCATACATGCATATAAACCACCTTCCCATAGAGGTCGATGGAACAAGCAACAAATCAATCCGAGGACACGAGTGCTTACCTCGCAAGCTATCAATCCAACTAAAGAGTCCCCACCAGTCCAAAGTCCACAAATAGCACCCTCACGGTCTGCTTATACCAGAAACATCATTAATATACATAGCCCAAAGTTCCATTAATTGTTTAAGACTTTCCAACTTGTTTTAAGTGATTTTAGGCTAATTCTGCAGGAGGTATTCAAATACTCCTCGATGAGTATCCGAATACTCCATGTCTCTAGAAAGTATCAGAATACTTCCACTAAAGTATTCAAATACCACTAAGTATCCGAATAATTTCACCACAGTATCCGAATACCACACAGCATCCGAATACTTTCACCTCAGTATCCGAATACCACAAGGTATCCGAATACTTTCACTATGGTATCCAAATACTACTCTAACCAGAAAAGTATCTCAATACTCTTTCATGAGTATTCGACTACCTGCTGATGAGTATTTGAATACTCCACGAAAAGTATTCGAATACTTATCAGACAAAATGCGGAATTCGTGCAGTTTTCTGCATAAACTCCATTTTAGGGGTTCAAACGCAATTTGGAGTCCAACAACTCCACAAACCGAATTCCATTAACACATTTTAAACATGGTTCATCAATCTTTGACTGGAATAATCAAAGTTTCTCTTTTTAATGACTTAATCAAGCTAAAATCATGAATATTCAAACATGGTGATCATGGTTTATCTCAAGGCTTGAAAACTTAGAAAAGAGACAGACTTGGAGCCTTCTACACTGCCCCAAGGTTCTGCTACTTCAAGGGCACAAAAATATACACACAACTTGGTCTTTTACACTTAGATATGGCTTCTTGAAGCCTTAAATGCCAAGACAATGGTTCCCCCAACCAAACTCAAAAACTCAACACCCCAAACTCACCCACCAAAGGCTAACACTTAGTAATGAAGGACCTTTCTCCCACACAAGGCTTGTTCTCACACAACTATGCTATTTTGGTGAAGGGAGTGTGAAGAAAGACGATCATTTTGGAGCTTTCAAGGGAGAGGAAGGTAATGAAATGGTGGAGAGGAGATGGCAGCAGCCAAAAAGCTCCAGAAACTCACGTAGAACAACAAATAATTTGACCCAGGTCTTTGTGCCAAGCCTATTTATATGGTCATTAAGTTTAATCGTCTGTATTAGCTCTAATAGCTCAGCTAATCATTTTAATCCCAAATTTTAGATTCTGAACCTAGCCATTTTTCTAGGATTTGTCATATTTTTATTATACTTTTCGCAACACTGTGCCGGTACGCGCTTTTATGTAGCCGGTATCAGTTCTGATGTTAGGTGTCATTATTTCGACTCCAAACTTGATATACTAATCCTATACATTATTCTAGGAATATTCACATACTTATTATAATATTTCGGGATACTTCATCGGTACACACTTATACCGTGAAGCAGAACCGGTATTTGCACTTTTCATCAGAAAAGCGACTTTCAACGTTATTAAGCCCTTCTAATGATTTAATCAAGTCTTTCCATAATTATTCTACGTCCATAATGGAATTATTTCATAAACTCACATTTAATTAATTAAATTCCTAAATTAATGCTGCGGGTTCTTACAATGTATTTGGCAAGTATTTGATTGTTATACGTGTTAGTATATGGGTGTCCTAGAGATAATCTTTTGATTAAATAAAGGACATTAGATGTAGACCTTTTTGTCGCACATAAATAATAAGCACACTTTATCCTGTTTTATATTATGTCTCAATATTATTGTTAATATTTTATGAACAAACTGGATAAACCCCTTGGAATAGAACAGGTATCTCTTGAGTATATGTGATGAGATCACAATCATGAGGATTCAAGGATACCACACGTTTATTCCTAATTTTATGTTCCTAGTCTAGAGACACTGTGAATGGGGATCAGTGATCTCGAGTAAGACTAGCACGACTTATCTACTTGTATATGGATACAAGGTAATGACCTCATGTGCTACAGATATGGAGATGTCTTAGCTAAAGTCGTGGGGTGGACCTATAAGAGTATAGCTCGCACTGAACAGACTCACAAAGAGACTCTATAAGGAAATCTCACACATAGTATCATTAGAGTAGTCTCTTTATATTTGGGTATGTCTTTCCTTAGACCAGAAGTTATTACCTAGACTGTGTTCTAGAAGGCATGCTTTGATTTTATACCTCGTCTTCCTGAAACATGGAGACTCATAGGTATACTGTTGGGCTTATCCTGAAAGAGCACAGGGCTAGGGTGATAAGCTGAAGGAATTCGTCACATCTCTGTGAGAGATTAGGTTATTTGTAAATCGGAGAAATCAGGATGGCATTTACAGGGACTCGGAATCTATGCATAGTAAAAGAGATCATGAGATGATATGCCTTTAGAGTGAGTAAATTGAAGATTCCCTATTTCGAATAAAGCTTACCCTAAACCGCAAAGTTTGATACATTTCCTTACCCTAGGTTAATGGGAAGGTAACCGAGACAAAAGGAAATACATACGGCAACCAAATATGTGTAATAGGATGATCAAGTCATTAATCTGACTAGCTCTGGGGCAACAAAGCATTGCTAGTGCTCTGTGTTGTCATTAATTGGGTTGTGGGCTTGTTGGGCCCGAGCCTATTTATGTCATAGGCTATGTTGGACCTAATGGGTCACACACTAACACCTTATAGTCATGATGATCTAGCTTTAAAGGTATTGGGCCTAATAATTATTGTTAGCCCAAGAAGCTGTTTGGAAGCCCACCTAAAGGGAAGAGGGCGCATGGATCATGTAATGGGCTTGGATGGTCCAAGACATTACTAATTAATTTAATTATTTAAATTAATTATCAAGCATTTGAATTTTGAATTTTGAATTTGAAATTTGAATTTTGAATTTTGAATCTTGAATTTTGAAATTCGAATTTTGAATTTGAAATTTGAAATTTGAAATTGGATTTTGAATTTTGAATTTTGAATTTAAATATTTTAACGTTTGGATTTATGTGTTTGAACTCGAATTTGAATTGGCTATGAAAAGTTGTTTCATAACAAAAGGATAAGATGAGATCTTGTTGGAACAAATCTCCTGCATCAAGAGAAGATATTTGATCTCATCCAAAGGAGATTTGGTGCGCCACTTTTGGTTGAAGATGAGTGTCATCTTGTCAACCAAATATGCTCCATTTCAGATTTGGTTGGTTGAGAGAATCAACGAGTGAGTTGGTTCAAATTTGAATGCAACTACTCAACGTATCTGGACTCATTTTGGGACTGAGTGGGGCGCACAATGTGAGTGGTCATGTGATGACCATTAGGTCAGAATCTTAATTAGATAGAGACCTTATCTCATAAGGATTCAAATGGGAGGTTGCTGGGAATTTTGAATTGCCACAACCCCTTTAATTCCTCTAAGTGTGCGCAAACTTGGAGAGTTTTTTAGAATTGGAAAAACTCACTCATTCTCTCCCTCACTCTCTTGTGCGCATATGTGCTGAATTCTACTTAGGGTTTTCACATGAACACCTAGCCAATTCTACTCACTCCTTGCACCACTCTTGTGAAGTTTTCATGCTGAAGGCTTCACTCTTCTAAACACAAAACCTAGCCTCCTTCTTCACCTATTGTGCGCATAGCAAGCCTCTCTGTGGTGGTCTTTTGGTGGCTTTCAAGAAGGAGTTCTTGCATCTTGACGTGGGTGGTGTGGATCAAAGTTAGAGGGTTTGAACCCTTCAAACCTGACAGTGATCTCCCTGGTGATCAGATCATAAACAAGGTAACATCATGTTGTCTTAAAGCATGAAGAATTGTATGCATGTGTGTTTCTGCAAGAATTTTTTTTCCTCTCACATGCTTCGGCCTTCAAGGCCAGTTTACTTTCAAGTGGTATTAGAGGCCGGTTGCTTTACCATCGGCGGGTGATGATACCTTATTTGTGAAAAATGTTTTTCACGGTCAAAAATCTTTAAAGTGTTAAAGTTTGAATTCTGCATATGGATTTTGAATTACAAATGCTTTAAATTGTTTAAGTTTTTGTTTTTGTGAACATGTTAATACGATTGCTATGTTCATATATCTATATGTATTCATGGTTTGGTTTCTTTTTCTTTATGAAAGTTTTAAAAGAAACACCCTTTTTGAAAGGGATGATTCGACCATGAAGGGTACTAAGAATACCTTGAGGGGATGTTTGGCACAGGAGAAATTTTTATTTGTCCGGGAATCTCATTTTTCAAAAATATGATTTTTACATTCAATTTACGATAATATCCATAAATTAAAATTTTAGAAAAATTCAGTTTGCCGAGAATCCTGGAGAATACTGCGTACCAAACGCCCCTGATTGTTTTCTTATTTTTTCTCCATGAATTATATCATGAGCATAGCATGAAATTTTTGTGACAAAATTTATCATATACATGCATATATAATTCTGCCCATCCAACCAAAGTCGCAGATCGGAAGACCAAGTGTCATAGTTGGACCCATCCAATTTATCCACACTCAACGGAGCAAGGATATAATTGGAAAAAAATAGTAGACTCTGACTTTTGTCCAGCCGGAGTCCCAGAAACAGAAACATGGGAGACATGAGGAGTGTCCATAATTAAAAAAAATCAGAAAGAACAGATCACAGAACTAACCGGTAGAAGAGGAATCTGGGCGTCAACACAAAAAGATGTCGAACCAGAAAAATAAGACCGGATCCAGAATCGTCTCAGCAAGACGAAAAAATCGCAACCAGCCGTGGCCGGAACGGAGTCTGCACGCGCCTCCACAATCGCCTGGAAACTGACAACGAGACAGTTCCGGGAAAAAAAATTGTAAATTACGATGAACAATGGGTTCACCGAAAAAAAAATTCAAACATTCCTTAGGCTCTTGATACCATGTTGAATATCGAAAGAGAAGAGGGGAACATTTGAAAATAATACTGTGAGTATCAACTACACAGCGGAGTCTATTATATAACTAAAAAGAAAGAAAATACAAACATATATACACGATGTGAGACTTCTATATTACCATTCTAAACTATCATTTACAATAAAGTAGAAGGGTGTTGTGTGGGTGTTGCGAGGCCTCAAGCGTGAAAGTAAGAAGGTTTTATCATAGTTTTGTAGATAATGATATGTAATATGGATGAAAAGTCCTTGAATCATTTGAATTATGTAAGAACGTGCCTCTTATAGGTTGTCACGGTGCACATGCCAGAGGGTGTGAGGTGGAAGGTGAATCCCATAAGTTTGAGAGTGGTGTTAGGGGAATATATATCCTGCCAGAAGTTGTTCTGTAGCATGATTTCAGACATATTTATGAGAATGACATTTTTTCTTGTAATAGGAAATTAGAATTGGGCTTGAATGGAGCCCAATGACGTTCAGAATAAACTTTTTAGAGGGTAGGAATGGAGTTGTACCTTGCATATAAGAAAAGATTATTATCTGTTGGCCATATACCTCATTAGCTGTTTGGTTCTATAGTGAAACTGAGATGAGAGTATATGTTCGATCTTCCCTAGTATTATTTTTGGGAGGGTTTAAAGTCTTAATTATGGACCTATCCCGAAAAGAATTATCTCCCCTGAAGAATACCTGTGGTTTATCCAAAATAAAAAAATATAAGAAATTAAAGAGATGATTATCTCTAATGTAACAACCTGGGCGCTGACGAGGGCGAGGAGTGATCGCCGGTGCGAAAGGGCATGGTGCGAAAGGGCACAAACAAGTAGCGGCTCCTAGCAGGCTTCTAAGGACAGGGGTACATGAATGAATAATCAACACCCGAAAGAGAGGGATTCCAGAGACTGTGCTGGTATGAGATGGTACAGTTGGGAATAGCTTATAAGAATTAATTGGCACTACCTATACTAAGAAGATGCATCTACTTTTCGGTAGCCCGGAACGGAAGAACTCCATAGTTAAGCGTGCTTAACTTGGAACAATTCTGGGATGGATGACCTACTGGGAAGTTTTCTCGAGAAGTGTGCGAGTGAGGACAAAGCACGCTGAAAAGTCTCGTGTTAGTGTGTGGGGACAGTCGTTGATCCTTACAAGTTGCCAGGCGTTACAAGTGGTATCAGAGCAGGGCCTCTCTTATAGTAGGGTGTGGTTCGAGGACAAACTAGACAGAAGCTGGTAGGCATGTAACATCTCGAGCGCTGACGAGGGCGGGGAGTGATCGCTGGTGCGAAAGGGCATGGTGCGAAAGGGCACAAACAAGGAGCGGCTCCTGGCAGACTTCTAGGGATGGGGGTACATGAATGAATCGAATCAAAACCCGAAAGAGAGGGATTCCAGAGTCTATGCTGGTATGGGACGGTACAGTTGAGAATAGTTTATAAGAATTAATTGGTACTACCTATACTAACAAGATGCATCTACTTTTCGATAGCCCGGAATGGAAGAACTCCATAGTTAAGCGTGCTTGACTTGGAGCAATTCTGGGATGAGTGGCCTCCTGGGAAGTTTTCCCGGGAAGTGTGCGAGTGAGGACAAAGCATGCTGAAAGTCTCGTGTTAGTGTGTGGGGACAGTCGTTGATCCTTACAAGTTGCCAGGCATTACATCTAACATTCTCTCTCATTAGCAAACATTATCTTAATACATGAGACTCACATACACTATTAGAAAATCAATGACTAATGAATGAATGAATCGAATCAACACCCGAAAGAGAGGGATTCCAGAGACTGTGCTGGTATGGGACAGTACAGTTGGGAATAGCTTATAAGAATTAATTGGTACTACCTATACTAACAAGATGCATTTACTTTTCGGTAGCCCGGAACGGAAGAACTCCATAGTTAAGCGTGCTTGACTTGGAGCAATTCTGGGATGGATGACCTGAATGGTGACTCTCCAGAATAATATACAATGATCCATTGGTTATGAATAAGAAGTGGGTTAATAGAGAGAAAAAGAGAAAAGGGAAGATGAAGAGTTATGTGGGTTATTTAAGAAAGTCCCACATTGGACAATTGGTAGAAAGTGGGAGAGTATATAAACTCCCACCACCATCTCCTTAATTGGCCCTTGGGTCACTACATATTTTATGTAGGGGGAGGAGATAGGTGGGCCTTGGTTCACCACCACACACACGCGCGCGCGCCGCCGTCCGTCCGGCCGGCCGGCTCGGCTCGGCTCGGTTCGGTTCGGTTCGGTTGTGTTGTGTTGTGTGTAATAAAAATAATTTTTTATTAAATTATTTTTATTTTTTGTCCAAACGTTGCTTCCCTCCAAAATTCGAACCCAACCGCCGTTTTTTGAACCGAACCGGTTCTTCCTATTCGCGAACCGGTTAAAGGACGTGTCTACTCGCCGAACCGGTCACCGGTTGTACCTGTTCGTCGGAACGGTCACCGGTCATACCCGTTCGCCACCGTCAGACACGGCGGTTCGCCGCCGGCGACTGTTCATCGTGACCGGTCAGTGTCTATAAATAGACACTGACACATTCGAAAAATCCATCCGGTTTTCTGCACAAAACCTCTGCCGGAATTTTTGTTCTTCCGGTATTGCATACTGTTCTTCATCCTCCGGTGTAAATTCTTCTGGCATCCTGTTGTGTTCGTTTGGGCTGTTGACTGGTAGTGCCGCCACTCTTCAGACGAAATCCGTTCTATCCTGGGAGACAAGTGTCCATCAACCTTTGGCATCAGTGAGGGGGCAAATTGTCTTAAGGAGACACGTTCTGTGGGCTCGGATTTAATTCCTCTACTGCATTCATTCTTCTGATTCTGTCTGTTTCAAACATATCAAGTAAGCCTGTTCTTATTTTATTTTTATTGCACAGTGATAACTCTGATCATCTACCCCTTCTGTCAAATACATGGGTTCAAGGCAATAGTGATTTGATATCACCCTCTGTCTTCTATAACAATCTTAAGACAATTTCGGTGTTTTGAACCTGTGATCAGTATATTTTATTTTTCGTTATACTGTATCTGTTTTAATTACTGTGTGACGAATTAATCTGTGTGATTAATTTCGGATTCTGTTTGTGTAACAGAAATGGCTAGTGTAAGTACAAACAATGCCAATGTGAATGCCTCTGTTCCAATGCATGCTGATAAGCCTGAAAAACTGAATGGAACAAATTTCAAACGCTGGCAACAGAAGATGTTGTTCTATTTGACAACACTGAGTCTGGATCGTTTCCTCAAGGAAGATGCTCCCACACTGAATGAGGGAGAACAATCTGACAAGGAAAAGGTTGCAGCCATTGATGCTTTTAAGCATTCTGACTTCCTTTGCAAGAACTATATTCTCAATGCTCTAGACAACTCATTGTATAATGTGTACTGTACCCTGAAGACCAGTAAGGAACTTTGGGAAAGTCTGGACAAGAAGTATAAAACTGAGGATGCTGCCTTGAAGAAATTCATAGTTGGCAGATTCTTAGACTTCAAGATGCAAGACTCCAAATCTGTTGTGAGTCAAGTTGAGGAACTTCAAGTGATTGTGCATGAAATTCATGCAGAAGGAATGTCTCTCAGTGAGTCATTCCAAGTTGCTGCCTTCATAGAGAAATTACCAAACTCTTGGAGGGACTTCAAGAATTATCTGAAGCATAAGCGCAAGGAATTGTCACTTGAAGATCTGGTTACCAGATTGAGAATAGAAGAAGACAATAAGATGTCTGACAAGAGGAATGGCAACAACCCTATGATCTCCAAGGCTAATGTAGTTGAAGAGGGATCTAAGTCAAAGAAGAGGAAATATTCTGAAGATGGAAATGCTAAGCAAGGAAAGGGCAATAAGTTCAAAGGCAACTGTTTCAATTGTGGGAATCCTGGCCACCGTGCAAGGGATTGTAAGAAGGAACAAAAGAAAGATCAGAGGAAGCCACAAAAGTTCAATAAGAAGAAGAAGAGCACTCAGGCCAATATGATTGATATTGCTGATCAGGTTGAAGAATTGAATCTGGCAGCAGTGGTGATGGAATGCAATCTTATTGGAGACACCAAGGAATGGTGGGTGGACACTGGGGCCACAAGACATGTCTGCTCAAACAAGAGGATGTTCTCCTCCTATACTCCTACTGATAATGGTGAGAAACTCTATATGGGTAACTCATCTACTTCAAAAGTTGAAGGTGTGGGAAAAGTGGCTTTGAAGATGACATCTGGCAAGATTGTGACACTGAATGATGTGCTGCATGTGCCTGATATTCGCAAAAACTTAATCTCTGGATCTCTGTTAAGCAAGAATGGCTTTAAACTTGTATTTGTTTCCGATAAGTTTGTACTTACTAAGAATGATGTGTATGTAGGAAAGGGCTACCTTAGTGAGGGCCTTTTCAAACTGAATGTGATGACTGTAAACAATTCTGATATTATTAATAATACTTCTACTTCTGTTTACTTGCTTGAGTCTTCTAATTTATGGCATAATAGATTAGGACATGTTAATTTAAGGTCAATTAAGACTTTGATGCATTTAGATTTATTACCTAAATTTGAATGTTTAAATGATAAGTGCCAAGTATGTGTTGAATCAAAATTTTCAAAATTACCTTTTAAATCAGTTGAAAGATCAACCGAATTATTAGATTTAATACATACTGATATATGTGATATGAAATCTACACCATCTAGGGGTAATAAGAAATACTTTATTACATTTATTGATGATTGCAGTAGATATTGTTATGTATACTTACTTAATAGTAAAGATGAAGCAATTATTGCTTTTAAGCAATATAAAAGTGAAGTTGAGAATCAACTCAACAAGAAAATTAAAATGGTAAGGAGCGATCGTGGGGGAGAATTTGATGGCCCCTTCGAGGAATTCTGTATGGAGTCTGGTATTATACACCAGACTACAGCTCCTTATTCACCGCAATCAAATGGGATTGCAGAAAGGAAAAATCGGACATTAAAAGAGATGATGAATGCCATGTTGATTACGTCCGGTTTACCACAGAATTTGTGGGGGGAAGCCATGTTGACGGCTAACTATATAATTAATAGAATGCCCCACAAAAAGACAAAAAACATACCATATGACATATGGAAAGGTAAGAAGCCATCCCTGAAATACTTTAGAGTGTGGGGGTGCTTGGCTAAGGTTGCGGTTCCTAAACCTAAAAGGTTGAAGATCGGACCTAAAACCGTGGATTGTGTATTCATCGGTTATGCACTTAATAGTAGTGCTTATCGGTTTCTAGTGTATAAATCAGATGTATCAGATATACATGCTAATACGGTGATTGAGTCAAGGGAAGTTACTTTCTTTGAAGATATATTTCCGTATAAGAAAATAAATGAATCCAGTGGCAATAATGATGATAAGATATCAAGTGATAACAACGATGATCAGGTTGTTATACCTCGAGATGCTACAACTAATGCTGATCCTGTAGAGGATATAGAAGATGAACCTAGACGTAGCAAGAGGCAAAGGACAGCCACATCCTTTGGACCTGATTTTATGACCTATTTATTAGAAAATGAGCCTCGGACTTATAAGGAAGCTATAATGTCTCCAGAAGGACCATTCTGGGAAGAGGCTATCAATAGTGAGATAGAGTCTATCTTGTCCAACCACACTTGGGAATTGGTAAATCTTCCTCCTGGCAACAAGCCTTTAGGGAGTAAGTGGGTGTTCAAAAGAAAAATGAAAGAGAATGGCACTATTGATAAATATAAAGCAAGGCTTGTGGTAAAAGGCTACAGGCAACGTGAAGGTCTCGATTATTTCGATACTTATTCTCCTGTTTCACGGATCACATCCATTAGGATGTTGATCGCAGTAGCTGCTTTGAATGGACTAGAAGTACATCAAATGGATGTTAAAACGGCATTCTTAAACGGCGACCTGGAAGAAGAGATATATTTAGAACAACCTGAAGGTTTTGTTGTTCCAGGACAAGAACGGAAAGTCTGTCGCTTAATAAAATCCCTTTACGGGTTAAAGCAAGCTCCAAAGCAATGGCATGCGAAATTTGATAGTGTTATGTTATCAAATGGATTTCGAATTAATGAGTGTGACAAATGTGTCTATGTTCGAAATACAGGAAAAGGGTTTGCAATTGTCTGTCTTTATGTAGACGACATGTTGATTATGGGTAGTAATTGTCAAATGATCAATGCTACTAAACAATTACTGAAAAGTAAATTTGATATGAAAGATATGGGGATAGCAGACGTTATCCTAGGTATTAAAATCCATAGGACATCTGCAGGGTTGGCCTTATCACAGGCTCACTATATAGCTAAGGTTCTTGAGAAATTCAAAAGTTTGAATATAACCCCTGTGAGGAACCCTGTAGATTGTAATCTTAGTTTATTAAAGAACACTGGTAAAGCTACAACACAAAAGCTATATGCTCAAGTGTTGGGTAGCCTGATGTATGTTATGAACTGCACCAGACCTGATATTGCTTATGCAGTAAGTCTGCTAAGTCGCTTTACTAGTAATCCAAATGAAAATCATTGGAAAGCTATGGTAAGAGTTTTGGGATACTTAAAGTATACTCAAAATTATGCTTTGCATTACGAGAAATACCCCGCAGTTATAGAAGGGTATTGTGATGCAAACTGGATCACCGGCTCTAATGACACTAGATCCACAAGTGGATATGTGTTTACCCTTGGTGGAGGTGCTGTGTCTTGGAAATCGTCCAAACAGACTTGCATCGCAAGGTCAACCATGGAAGCAGAATTCATTGCTTTAGATAAGGCTGGTGAAGAAGCAGAATGGCTTCGTAACTTTATTGAGGATGTTCCTAACTGGCCAAAACCGGTACCATCTGTATGCATACATTGTGATAGCCAAGCCGCTATTGGAAGGGCCAAGAACGTCATGTATAACGGTAAGTCTAGACACATACGTCGTAGACATGATACCGTAAGACAACTACTCTCGAACGGAATCATTACAATTGATTATGTTAAGTCTAAGGAGAACATAGCGGATCCGTTAACCAAAGGGATTCCTAGAGAGTTGGTTGAATATTTGTCGAAAGGAATGGGTTTAAGGCCTATCAATTGTTGAGCATTGCGGTAACTCTACCTAGAAGAGTGGAGATCCCATGAACTAGGTTCAAAGAGACAACTAAGTGATGGTCGACTGCCCAAACACTGTGGAGTTTTAAACTCATACTCATTCCTAGACAAGACAGTGTATTTATGAGGGTAAGCACTTAGGCTTTTAATGATTTCTTAAATCTGTTGTGTTCAGATGATGTATAGTGAGTTACGTCACAAGAAATCACCTATGTGAGTGTGAAGTGAGGGCCGCTTCTATGAGAATTTTTCAAAGGCCGATTCTCGAACAACACTCGCAGAACCAGGTAGGTGTCCCACGGCCAAAATGGGCGCAACAAAGGACCAACGATGCTAGAGAAGCAATTGTGTGACTCCTATTGTCTAGGTATACACTAAAGGTTGACGGTTCAAGTCGCCCTAGACCACCGATTGACCGAGTATATCCGATAGGTTTTCACTAGAGAAGGTTCAAAGGTAACTCCACCTATCTCGATGCAGTTGTTTCTCGTTGAGGAATTTACACTTTGCATTTATACTCTTATGCATATAGTCACGATGTTTTGACTTCTTATCCATGTGGGGGATTGTTGGAATTAATGAGAATAATATACAATGATCCATTGGTTATGAATAAGAAGTGGGTTAATAGAGAGAAAAAGAGAAAAGGGAAGATGAAGAGTTATGTGGGTTATTTAAG
>JAVKPL010003107.1:0-19376 GCA_032173675.1 Gastrolobium villosum
AAGACAAAAAGCAAGAAACAGGAAGAAAAAGAAAAAAAAATAAAAAAAGGTTTTATGGACCTGACAAAGGCCTATATTCTATAAGGTCCGATAAAAGGACACACAAACAGGAAGAGAATATTCTATTAATGATGATCCTATCCAGACAGATAAGCAACCCACATTCTAGAAGGCAGAAATAAGGAGCACAAACAGAAAGGGAATTTTCTATTAATGATGATCCTATCCGGACAGCTAAGCAGCCCACATTGTTGAATTGTTGAGCATTTAGCAATTTGACTTAGGTCACTATGGTGGTGATCGGACTAGATTAAATTGAATTTTGAGTTCTCTCAAGTTGAATTTCTTGTATGTGCTAGCATTGATTGTATATTTATGATAATTGGTATGAAATATGTTGTCTTTGTTTTTATCCTTAATCTCTTTACGAGTCAAAGTTTATATAAATTTGTAATTTGAAAATAAAAAAAGGATTTTGCATAAATTTCGTGATATTCAACTCACCCTTGGAAGCAGCCACATTTTTAACGGTATATTGATTAATCAATGAGAAAAATGTCAGAATCATAACACAACAATCTCAACGTTTCGCACATGACTCTAGCATTTAAACAATTGTGTGAATTATGCATCGTATTACTTATCCGACTTTAATGAAATCAAATAGTTGAATTTTTTTGGTAAGGATTAAAGGAAAATAAAAACAATCATCAAATTGTCAATTACAATAAATTTATCATTTTTAATTTACAAAAACTTCGATAAGGTAATCATATACATTAGTTATGATATTAATTATTATTTATATAGAGTATTATTACCAAGATTTTATTATAAAATTTATCTCAGAACATACCCTGATCTTGCTATCCTACTATTAGATTGAAAAATAATTTTCATGTATTTGTAATTTAGTAATATTTTCTTTTTCAAATAAAGCAATGAAAAAGTCATTATTTCATCATTATTATTTGTTATTAGTACATTAGTATATCATACATTAAATAATTTTAATTATTTGTGACTAATTTTATTAATAAATATATTATTTTCAAAAAAATGTAATCTTTTTTTTTTTGTAAACAAACTAATTTTTATTATCAAATATGAAATATATTTACTTTTTATTTAATATTTTTTAGGAGATATGAAAAAAACTCTTATCTTAATATATACAATTATAGAGATTAATATTTCTCATGTTACATGAGATAATTTCCAAACATATAAAAGTTTGTGACCCATTTTTTTTCTCTCTTTTTTCTCTTTAAATGACCTTAAATATACTTATATTTATGTATATATAGATAAAATCATACATTAATCGTATAATTAATTGGGAGGGTCCCACACATTTGTATATATTTATATATATATATATATATATATTTGTGTGTGTGTAAGAAATAAAATTATCTTATACATTAATCCTATAATTAATTGGAAGGGATCTTCTATTAATGATGATCCTATCCAAACAGCTATTGAGCCCAATGTTGCTAAGAGGCCCAAAAATCCACTATAAATAGAGGGTTAAACCACTAAGGTACACACTCTAAACCCTTTCACAACCAGGATCAAAAAGGCTACGAAAATTATAGACTCCATTAAAAAAGTGACCAAATTTCCTCTTTTGACCCTTGCTTCCCCGATCCTTCTCGTCAACATCCAAATCATCAAGACTTGTAAAAAGGTTTCTGAAATCTCACCTATTCAGTGCGCAATCACTAGGATCTGCCTTAAGCCAAGTGATTTCTTTTTCTTCTGTTTTGTTTGCATTTCATTATGTGGTTGTTGCTCTTTTTATCCACCCCATTTTTGCAAACTTACCTTTTCACCCTTTGAAGTTTGACACTTTTTTTTTTTGCTTGCATTTGAAAGCCTTAACCTTTGAAATCTTCGTTTATAGGGGTGATTTTGTTGATGGGTGCTTGCTTTAGCAATTGCATTAAGGCTGCGAGCCCTTCCATTACAGGTCACCTTCTTCTTTTTGACTTGCATCTTCATATATATATTTTTTTGTTTTCTATCAATATGTGAATGAGCTAATTATTCTCCAGATTTTTGGTTCTGTTGGGGTTTGGAAATGAATATGAGATTGATTTTCACAGAGTTAAAGTTGTTAACTTTATGGATAGTTTTCTTTCAAGATTGATTGAAAAAATATTTGATTTTTACCCTTGTTTTAATAAAAAATATTTAAAATTTGCAAATATATGATAAAAAATCCAAAGTTCAAATATCACAATTTACATTTTTAGCATAAAGATTATGGGTGTAGTTTTTCTATAGCTGTGATAAAAAGATATATCAACTACCGACACATACATATTCACCAAAATTTGCCGATTTTTTTGAAAATCAAGATCCAATATTAGATTCTGATAAAAAAATGTATACGTGGCAGACAAAATATTTTTACATCAGCCAGAAATACTTTTGTCATCCCACCAAAAAAAAAACCTTGAGAGTGCATCATCAATATTACGATTTTGGCTTACTTGTCGGATTATAAAATGGTTATGTTACGTTTTGTTTGTATTTTTTATTGGAAAAAAAAAAAGAGATAACCATCTACACATGAAAATATCTTCTCACCCAAATTCTTTTTAAAAAGAGATAACCCCATTCCAAACTGATCAGAGGTAATGTTTTCTGTAAGATAATTCCTCCAAACTGTAATTCGAGTCCGAGGGAAATTCTTGTTAAGACAACATAAGGATAATTATGGGGTTTTGTGGAAGTCCATCTATCCATGTAAATTTGGTATTATGAGTGATGACTTTGTTTATTTTGTTTTTGTTATAAGGCCAATGACGGTGATTGAGTCATTCTTAAGCTGATTTTCTTGGCATTGATGTAGGGTTCACTTCTAGAAGTGTAAACAGGGCCATGAAAAGCTTCAGCTATAGTGCTCAAATATCCTCTGACCAGCTCTCAAATAGCACCAACTCACCAGGCTCCATATCTGTCACTTCAAGAAGTGAGGGTGAGATCTTGCAATCTTCCAAATTGAAAAGCTTCTATAGTGAACTAAGGCAGCCACAAAAAGGGGAGAGGGAGTATCCTGAGAAGCCCAGCACCCTCTCTGACTAGATAGTGAGGACAATGAGCCTATTCATAGAGAAAGGAGGAACCTCAAAACCTACCTAGGGAGACGTCCCCAAGTAGCTCTGCTACTGATGACATCCCCTCCCCTATCACCACCCTCACCTATGCAACAACCCTCTCCTATGCAACATAAAGGAAAGGGGATTAAAGAAATAGAAGCAGCACCTGCTGCAGAAGAACAGGTGGCTGAGCAAGAGGCTCACCCACAGAAGAAACTTGACAAGGGAAAGGTGATTCTTGTTGAATCCCCTAAAAAGAAAAAGCCAATCGTTCCCAGACAGATCAATCTGGGAGGACCACTCTCTTATCCTGTCATCCGTCCTGACATAACTGGGGACGAGGCCCTTGCTAGGGCTCTAGTAGAAAAGGAAGGCTTGGAAGTACCTCCACTGATGGAGGGACAAACTACATCAGCCCCCTATTCTTCCAAGACAAAAGAGGTAATAATCAGGCAAGCACTTGAAGAACCTCCAGCTGCTTCCAACAACAAACAGCAGCAGAAAAATAAACCAGCTTCCCCCATTGCATCAAGAAAAAAATTACAAATTGGGATTGCTGAGATTTTTAAAATGATGGGGAAAAGGATGAAAAAGTTGCTTCCTGAAAAACAATCTGTTCCTCAGATTGATATGACAGATACCACTGAAGAGCTGAAGGCTCTAAGGAACGGGTTGGACCAACTCTCATCTTCCTTCATCAAATTCCAAGAACAACAGAAGGAAGACAGAGAGCAGCTTATCGACATTATTAAAGCCAGCATCAAAGACATCAGTGCTGCCCCCTCTGCACCAACTTTGCAAGTTGTCAGGGATGAAATCAGAAAAGCATCTGACTCCCTGACGCACGCTCATTCCCTGCACAACACTAGAGCTGAACTACAGCTTAGGAAGCTCCTCCTCAAAATTTCTGAAGAACGAAAAGAAACCAAAGAAGCCCTCAAGGCCTTTGGAACGTACCTGGAGGGAAGAATTTACCTGCTGGAACTCAGAATGTGGGATGTTGAGGCGCAGCTTGTGGAAATTCGTAATGTTACGATAATGATGAGATCCACCATTGATCACCTCATTGCAGTAATTAGTGATCTACAGAAGCACACTGAGAAATGGCTTCTTGAAGCTGAAGTAAGAAGATTGAGAGATCAGCTCAGGAGAAGACCACCTACACAGGAGGAAACTAATGCTACTAGAGAGGCTGTGACAAGTGCTGGAGAGGATACCAAGTTGGACAAAAGAGGTCCCCAGTGAAAAGGAGAAAACCCTCATATTTGTTTAGTTTTATTTCGCTTTCAGCACTTTACATTTGTTTTCTTTTCCGTTCCCTAGTGTAAATTTAATTTATTTTTGAAATGGAAATTTTTTCTTTGTTCAAACTGTTTGGTTCATAGATTTCAGTTATGGTATTGTGGCTGTAAAATTTGAATAATCAATGGCATGAAACACAAAGTCAATGATTAATCATTCTTATTCTTACTCTGAATGCTTGAAACGTGAAGTGAATTTAAACTTTAGATTTCTGAAGGATGCTGATCTGTACGAACTAAAGCTGGTAAGACACTATTTCTGAGTTGTTTGAGGACAACCAACAATTTAGTTTTGGGGTGTTTGATGGGAAGATAATTCGTTCCCATCTAAGCCCATTTTGATGACAAAATACGATCTTTTCCCTCATCTGATGACCAACTTTAGAATTAAAAACACTTGTTGATGATGCTGCTGATGAGCGAAGGTAATAAAATACATTAGTTATGATATTAATTATTATTTATATGATAGAGAGTATTTTGAAACGCGTGACCAAGATTGTATGTATAAATGCATGCTGGCGCCTGGCAGTCCCGCTAATCTCTTTATTAGGATTCTAACATACCCTGATCTCGCTATCCTACTATTAGATTGAAAAATAATTTTCATGTACTTGTAATTTAGTAATCTTTTCTTTTTCAAATAAAGCAATGAAAAAGTCATTATTTGATCATTATTATTTGTTATTAGTATAATAGTATATCACCCATTAAATAATTTTAATTATTTGTGACCAATTTTATTAAAAAATATATTAATTTCAAAAAAAAATGTAATCGATTTTTTTTTTTTGTAAACAAACGATTTTGTATCTTTATCAAATATGAAAAATATTTACTTTATATTTAACACTTTTTAAGATATATGAAAAAAAAACTCATATCTAATGTATACAATTATAGAGATTAATATTTCTCATATCATAGGAGATAATTTCCAAATATGTAAAAGTTTGTGACCCGTATTTTTTTTCCCTTTTTTCTCTTTTTTATTTATTTATAAATTCTCTCTTTTCTCTTTACATGAGCTTACATGGTTCTCTTTACCAAATTTTATTATCAAACCTTAACCGTTGATTTTCGTTAATCTATTATTCATAGTTACTAAAAATTTATAATTAATTAATAAATATCATCCAATAAATTATAACCGTCTCACGAAAATTAACAATTAAAAATTAATAACAAAAAATAATAACTTTGGTAAATAAATTTCTCTCCTATTTATATTCCGTGCATTAATGTTTACTGGGTTTCCAAAAAGACAAAAAGCAAGAAATAGGAAGAAAAAGAAAAAAAAAAGAAAAAAGTTTTTATGGACCTGACAAAGGCCTATATTCTAGAAGGTCCGATAAAGGACACACAAACAGGAAGAGAATATTCTATTAATGATGATCCTATCCAGACAGATAAGCAACCCACATTTTAGAAGGCAGAAATATGGAGCACAAAAGAAAGGGAATTTTCTATTAATGATGATCCTATCCGGACAGCTAAGCAGCCCACATTGTAGAATTGTTGAGCATTTAGCAATTTGACTTAGGTCACTATGGTGGTGATCGGACTAGATTAAATTGAATTTTGAGTTCTCTCATGTTGAATTTCTTGTATGTACTAGCATTGATTGTATGTTTATGATAATTGGTATGAAATATGTTGTCTTTGTTTTTATCCTTAATCTCTTTACGAGTCAAAGTTTATATAAATTTGTAATTTGAAAATAAAAAAAGGATTTTTTCATAAATTTCGTGATATTCAATTCACCCTTGGAAGCAGCCAAATTTTTAACGGTATATTGATTAATCAATGAGAAAAATATCGAAATCATAACACAACAATCACAACGTTTCGCAAATGACTCTAGCATTTAAACAATTGTGTGAATTATGCATCATATTACTTATCCGACTTTAATGAAATCAAATAGTTGAATTTTTTTGGTAAGGATTAAAGGAAAATAAAAACAATCATCAAATTGTCATTATTACAATAAATTTATCATTTTTAATTTACAAAAACTTCGATAAGGTAATCATATACATTAGTTATGATATTAATTATTATTTATATGAAAGAGAGTATTATGAAACGCGTGACCAAGATTTTATGTATAAATGCATGCTGGCGCCTGGCAGTCCCGCTAATCTCTTTATTAGGATTCTAACATACCCTGATCTCGCTATCCTACTATTAGATTGAAAAATAATTTTCATGTGCTTGTAATTTAGTAATATTTTCTTTTTCAAATAAAGCAATGAAAAAGTCATTATTTCATCATTATTATTTGTTATTAGTACATTAGTATATCATCCATTAAATAATTTTAATTATTTGTGACCAATTTTATTAATAAATATATTATTTTCAAAAAAATGTAATCGATTTTTTTTTTTTGTAAACAAACTAATTTTTATTATCAAATATGAAATATATTTACTTTTTATTTAACATTTTTTAAGAGATATGAAAAAAACTCTTATCTTAATATATACAATTATAGAGATTAATATTTCTCATGTTACATGAGATAATTTCCAAACATATAAAAGTTTGTGACCCATTTTTTTTCTCTCTCTTTTCTCTTTAAATGACCTTAAATGTGTAACAGCCCGTTACGTACCGGTATTGTTAACATTAATTATGATATTAAGCGCAGTTACAATCACAGCAGTTCATTTATAAAAATGAGAGTAAACTTTTTCCGATTATTACGCGAACAGTAAAAGTATAAAAAGCGTAATAATAAAAAGCTGTGACCGTAACTGAAACACTAGCGGAAGACTTTCTTAACTATTTATACACTTTATTTTATTACCTACAAGATACTAAGGGGTTCCCATAAACCCACTTAGCCAATTCCTCACTTTTTACGTTTTTACCACTTAACAGGATTTGCCAATCTGTTTTTCTACGAAAACAAAATAAAAATCCAAACTTAAAATCCAGGTTATCTTTTTTCCTTATTCAATTACCTTTCTAACAAGCTATCACACACTCAATTCCGAGCTCGTGAGCTCCGGTTATCGCCGTTTGAAGTTGGACAAACAACATTGCCTACCAACTCCAAAACAGCCTAAAACCTCCAAACTTCACTGATTAAACTGTACCTAACCGCCCAACCAATGACTCTCAAACTTTTACACCATAAACTAGACACCTCAAACTTCGATTTGATATATCGTACGCTTAATTTGACCAAGTAACGAAGCGGGAATTAATTTCCCAACATAGACCCGAATCTGCCCACTGGTGCTGGCCAGAACAGGGCAGTGCGTGACAACAGCCCCCATGGGCTGCGCACACCACCAATGAACCTAGGCTTTTGACACAACGTAGGGGACATTTTAAGCTTCAAAATGGTGTATGGCACGTCCCAACCGGACCACTATGGAGAGAGATACGCTCCTCCAAAGTTCACTCAAAAACTGCCAATTCTACAGAAAATTCGCCAGAGTTTCCTTTGTATTTCCTAAAATCCCCAAATTTGCATAACCTGTTTAACACCACTAATACACCTGAAATCCAGCAAAATCCAATGGGTGGCACACACAAGGTCCAACAACGCCTTGGGGCACTTACAACCCAATCCAATATACATTTAAAACATAAACAGTTTACTTTCAATTTCATGCATAAAACATAATACGGATAGTCATAAACCTATAATAGGCCTAAAGCCCTTCCATCATATTACATACATCCATGGTACATTTACAACACTGGATTACTTTTGCATTTACAACTTTAACTTTAAACTACAATTATTTACATATTACACTTCACTTGCCAAATAAATCCATAAACTAAAATGACATGATAGCTAAACTCTACTCCACTGCTCCACTCGTCATCATGCGGGCTTCTTGCCCGCTGCTCCATATCCACTGGTACATCCTGAAATAATGCCCCGAGACGGGGTGAGATATACGGATATATCTCAGTAACCAAGAGGTTCTGGAGAAAACTCCGCCCAATGGTTCACTTCGATGTATATCAATAGAATAAAAACAACACCATTGTTATAAAACGGGATAAAGCAAGGGATTTAGAGAAAGGGAGAATATATCAGAACAACTACGACATGCGGGATGGTAGCTACCAATACCACGCCATGTCCTCGGCTATACGCCTATGGGTACTACCCCTGGCGTGTTCATAGAACAACCCACCAAGGTACCCCTTCCAACCATATACACCCGAGACAACCTAGTGTGCTCCTATCCGGATAACACACCACGACCCTGGGTCAACTGGAACTCCCTCTCGGAGACCTATCCAGTGGCAGTCCGGAAACACTTGCCCGAAGGCTAAAAATATCTACTGGCCAGAGATCTGGTACATAAGTACCCACTGTGATAATGCACATGCATGCTCATGCTGTTCTACACTACTCATACACACTTCCTACCGTTGCCATCAACTAGCAAGGTGGAACACAAAAGGGGAACAAGCCCCAGTACCAAGAGGTTACCTTTCTTTTTCCTTTCACTGAGCTCCGCAGAACTCCACTTACAGCTTGATTCTCCGGGAACGCCTACACAGAGGACCATTCCACACACTTAGAACATTGAATCCACTCATGAATTTCAACATACCATATATAAATCACATCACTTACCTCTATCCACTTGATCCAGGACCAAGGGCAATCCACTGTTTCACTGTTCCAAGTCTATGTCCACGTACGGCAACCTGTACAACCATGCACAGCCGTCAGTTTCAGTCACAATACGTCAAAACACAAAACTTCAAATTTCCTCCTCTCTCCCCCTAAGGCTCGGCCATAATAGGGTTAATTTAGGTTTTATTTTTCTAAATTTTCTTTCTCATTTTATTTCACTTACTTAGGTTACCCAAAGGCTAGTTCAATCGCCGTTTTACGGTTTTACGACTTTTTCGCAACGTTTTGCGAATTATTACACTTTAGGCACATTTTGCCACTTTCAACACTTATCATTTTTACATTGATTCTTGCACGTGCCAATCACCACACAACCCATCTAATAATTTTCCATCACACAACACAACACCAAAGTGTTCTAAAACATCCATTTGCTCAATTGTCTCAAGGATTTCCACTCAATTCCTATCATATATTTAAATGTGTATTTTAATATGATATTGTGAAGATAAAATTGAATGAATTAAATTCAGAAAATTTGCAGTAAAGTGGAAACCCTAAGTCGTCTCTCAAGGAAATTGTTTGGGTGAAAATCGTTGCTGAAAATAGAAAATAAAAGGGGGTTTTGATTTCAGTTTGAATAATTTAAAAGACAGAATATAAAATTGGGATTAAAATTCGTAATTCAAAATTAACCAACCTAAGGTTAGGGTTCCATGGACGTCCTTCATTGGATAAAAATTACCAAATTCACGGTTGATCTCAATTGAATCAGAATCCTTATTTTCAATTGAGAACAATCGGATCATCAAATCTGATGATTATTCCTTTTCCATGATCACAATCGCGAACCTCAGATCGAATATCCACAATCGCACGATATCGATCTGAGTTAGGAAAAGAAACAAATCTGGTTAAAGAATTAGAAAAATTACCAAATTCACGATTAATCCCAATTGAATCAGAATCCTTATTTCCAATTGAGGTTAATCGGATCATCAAATCTGATGATCATTCTTCACCCATAATCGCAATCGCGAACCTCAGATCGAATATCCACAATCGCACGATATTGATCTGAGTTAGGGTAAAGAAATAAATCTGGTTAGAGATTGATCGCAGATCCTCTAAACAGATCCATGGAATCCCTTCCCCTTAGGTTGATTAAAAAGGGGGTTTAGCCTAGCATGGCTAGGATAAACATGATTACAAATTAAATTGCATAAAAGAAAAAGAAGAAGAAGAAGATGAAGAAGAACGCGAAGAACGCTTCAGAGAAAAGTGCCTTGATCCCCAATTCTGAAAATTACATAATACCAAAATGTTTCCCCCCCTCTCCTACATATGCCCCTAGGGTTCAAAAACCAATTTGGGCTGGGCTTAATTCAGATCGGCCCGGCCCATTCGTCTAAAATGCAATATAAAATAATAAAATAAAACTAAAACTAACTTGGCTTTGGGCCACTTAAGTAATTGGGCTTTAATTTAAATTACAAGTCCAATAATCCAGCAAAAACACATCATCTTGAGCTCAAATAATATTCCAGCAAAAACACGTCATCTTGAGCTCAGGTTTAGACCATCTTCCCGTCCGAATTGGGCTTCAGTAGCTGAAATAGCAATTATAGCCCTTCCTGTTAGCTGCAAAACGCAACAAGAACGGAGTCAATCGGACATCTGTAGAGTGAGATATGGTCAAAATACGAAAGTAGTGTAAATCTGGAAAATTATGACGAAAATCAATTAAACCCAATTAAAAACTAGAATTCTAATTTAACCCAAAATACCTTTATTTAATTCAAATAAAACCTAAAATTACCAACCAAGAGTAACAAATAAGTGTAATAAAATATGAGTTATCAAATTCCCCCACACTTATCTTTTTGCACTCCTGGGCAAAAACTAAAATTAAAAGCAAAGACTAAGATCAACCAATCCTTTCTAACAATTACCAAGCATACAGGAAATACACAAAGATCACAAGTCTTCACAGCTAAATCAATCAGGACTGAAATTCCCTAATCTCAAATCACAAGACTTGCTAATTTTTGCTGCACATGCCAATTACAGAAAATGGTTTCACACAAGATGCTCTCAATATTTTTCTCTCAAGTGTATCAGGTAATCAGTGTATCACTCAAATCTACTCAAGAAAATCAATCTACCATAGGCTTGCTCAAATTCTACTTCTCCACTGCTACTAACACATGCATGCACAAATCAAGAGGGCTTTATGCAGGGTTGTAATGGGGCTGAGGTGAAGGTATGGATGAAATATGGGAAAAGAAAGTTAAACACCCTAGAAATCTACAAGAGCAAGGGTTAAGAACTACACAAAGATAATGAAAAGACAAAAATAAACACACATGTTTTTTTTTTTTTTCTTTTTCTATTTTTTTCTTTTTGCTTTTCATTTTTTTCTTTTTGCTTTTCCTATTTTTTTTCTTTTTGCTTTTTCTATTTTTTTTATAACATAGAAGAACCACATAGCAGAGAAAAGAATCACATTGTCACCCCCCACACTTAAACTTTTGCACGCCTCGGGCAAACCCCCACACTTAAACACAACATCACAGTGAAAACCATTGCTCAGTAAATCTCCAGGGTGTGGAATTAATTGGTTTTTTCACTTAGGCTTGTAATGTGGCTCAAGAAGTAAAGGATATAAATTCTCAAAGGGGCTCATCAAGGGATAATAATGTAAGGGATGACTATCTGGCTAAAGTGGGTAAAGAAAGAAATGAATGCCTCAATCATATTCATGCATGTAAGTGAAAAATGCAATTTCAAAAAGAATCATAGCAAGTTCTAGAGACAAAAGATCAAGAGCAGAAGCACACAAGAATGAAAGCATGGCCAGAAGATATGCCATGTATACAGGCTCAAAACCTCACAAGGGGTAACCAAATCATGCAATCAGCATCACAGCATCAATCAACAAGTATTGCAATCCAAGAATTTGAGATCAAAGCCTAATAGGCTTTACTATCAAACATTGTGATCTAAGTCTACTCCATGTAACACTCAATAATAACCAGAAAGAAGAGGAAAATCTACCTATGAAAGTCAAAAACTAAAAAAAGAAAGAAAAACAAAAATGCAAATAACAGAAAGAAAAGAAAAAGAGGGAAGAGGACTCCCTGGACTCCCTAAGGAGGATAAACAACATCAGTGAGTAGAGCCTCTGTCTCCACAGGTTGCTTCTGGGGTCCTTCATGAACAACTTTGAGGTGATGGCCAATCATTGTGGAACTCTTCCCCATCTGCTTATCACGCAACTTTGGGGGCTTTCTTTTCTGTGTGCATTTCTTCTTCTCTTGATCCTTTCTTCCAACCGTACGCAAAATTTTCTGCATACTAAAAACAGAGGAAGAACTTTTTGGTACCCATTTCATTTTGGGTCCATGAGAGTTAGGATCAAAATCATTACCAGAATGGGGAGTCTTGCCTAACTTCACATTTAGTACACATTCAGAATTAACATTAATAGGCAAGTCATAATCCACAGGTAATGCACAATCACTAATCAATTCAGAATCAACCTTATCAGCCACATCATGAATTACTTTTATGCATGAAACTGAATGATCAACCTGAACCTTAGAATGCTTCATGGAATCAAATATAGTAAAATGTAAAATGCTATCACCAAATTCCATGGATAGAGTCCCAGCATGCACATCTATTTTGGTCCTTGCTGTTCTCATGAAAGGCCTACCAAGTATAATTGGTGATCTATTAGTAGCAGTCTCACTTCCATTTCTAAAATGTAGAAGTCAGCAGGAAAAATCAAATTATTAACTTTGACCAATACATCCTCAATCAAACCAGATGGGTGAATACTACTCCTATTAGCTAATGTAACCACAATACTAGTAGCACGCAAAGGACCAAGACCAAGAGACTTATACACAGATTCAGGCATGACATTAATGGAAGCCCCTAAGTCTAGCATGCAATCATGAAAAATAGAATTGCCAATCACACAAGGAATAGTAAATGTCCCTGGATCTTGACACTTTTTAGGCATAGGCTGAATGAGTGCTGATACATTCTGACTCAGGTTAACTTGCTCATCTCCTTTCAGTCTCCTCTTGTTGGTGCACAGCTCCTTTAAAAACTTGGCATATCTCGGAATCTGTTGTATTGCATCCAGAAGAGGGATGTTCACCTCAACTTTTCGGAAGGTGTCAAGTATCTCTTTATCTTGAGCCTTTGCTGATTGCTTCTTGGACTGAGTGGCTCTTTGAGGGAATGGCAGAGGGATATGGACATCAGATGTATCAGTGATCTGCTTCTTGGAACTAGTGTCACCTCCCTTAGATGAATCAACAGCAGCTTGGTTGGGCTCCTCCATTTGCTTTCCAGACCGCAGAGTAATAGCACTCACATTTTCGCTTCCTTTTGGATTTGGAACTGTTTGGGATGGAAGGGAGCTACCACTTGCTTGTTGATTCTGACTCATTGATGTTGCAAGTTGGCCAATCTGTGTTTGCAGATTCTGGATTGAAGACTCAGTCCTCTGCTGGAATTGCAGATTGTTAGTTGCCATCTGCTTCACTAAATCCTCCAAAGAAGGACCATTGCTACTGGCTTGCTGCTGCATTGGCGGCTGCTGCATTGGTTGCTGCATTTGTTGCTGCTGCATTGGTGATTGCTGCATTTGTTGCTGCTGCATTTGCTGTGGAGTTCCATGAAAAACTGCAGCAACAGACTGATCAACTTTGAAACCGCTGTCTTGTAGAGAAGGACAAGCATCCGTGGGGTGAGAAGGATCACAGCAGATGCCACACGGGTTGCTTGTCTGTTGAGCAGAAGGTTGCACTGTCTGTGTCACTGCCAACTGCCTCACCATTGATGTCAACTCATCAAGCCTGTTCTCTATTCTCTGGTTCTCTGTGCTTGATACTCCTCCTACTGCTGCCACTGTTGGATTCTGCATTGGAGAAGCTTGCACTTGGAAAACTGCACTGCTATTTGCTCTAGTGCCAAATTGTTCAGCATTGACTGCTATCTCAGCAATCAATTCTTTTGCCTCAACAGGGGTTTTATTGCTCAGGACTCCTCCACTAGCTGCATCTAAAAGATTCCTATCCATAGGCAGCAACCCTTCATAGAAGTAAACAATAAGGAGATTTTCTGGAATCTGATGGTGTGGACAGCTTTCACAAACCCTTTTGAACCGCTCCCAATACTCATGCATGTTCTCCCCATTAGCCTGCTTTATGCCACTGATATCCTTTCTGATTGTGGTGGCTCTGGATGAAGGGAAGAATTTCTCCAGAAACAATCTTGACATATCATTCCAGCTTACAATGGAGGAAGGTGGCAAGTAGTACAGCCAGTCCTTAGCTCCACTGTCCAATGAGAAGGGAAAGGCACGCAGCTTGATTTGCTCCTCATTCACCCCTGGTGGCTTCATAGTGCTGCAGACTACATGAAGCTCTTTCAAATGCTTATATGGATCCTCACCTGCAAGACCATGAAACTTGGGAAGCAAATGGATAAGACTAGACTTAAGTTTAAAACCAATATCAAGATCAAGATAACGAATGCAAAAAGGCTGATAGTTAACATCAGGTGCAGACAATTGCTTTAAGCTTCTATTATCCATTTTTTTTGAATTAATGACAGTACGACTAGAAGAAGAAAAAAAAAAGAAAAATGTACCCTATAAAAAAAATTATTTAAATTTAAACTACAGTAGAAATCAGCCAAAATAAAATTAGAAATACTATTGAACGATTAAAAATAAAAAAAAAAATAAAAAAAAAAAAAAAAAAAAAAAAAAAAAAAAAAAAAAAAAAAAAAAAAAAAAAAAAAAAAAAATATTAAATAAAAAAAAAAATAAAAAAATAAAAAAAATAATAAAAATAAAATAAATAAAATTAAAGGAAACTAAATATAACAAAATCTAATCTATCTAATCAAAATCTAATCTATCTAATCAAAATCTTAATAAAATCTAATCTAGTGTTAATATTCACTAATTAAAAAAAAATAGAAACAGAAAAAAAAAGAAACGAAAATTAAAAAAAACAGAAATAAAAAAAAAAATCAAAAACAGAAAAAGAGACTGAATCAGAAAACGATTTAGACCGATGCAATTTCCCCGGCAACGGCGCCAAATTTGACACGAGCTGTCGAACTCGCGCAAATTAAAAATTATTTTTAATTAGGGTTCAAAAATTTGCAGTAAAGTGGAAACCCTAAGTCGTCTCTCAAGGAAATTGTTTGGGTGAAAATCGTTGCTGAAAATAGAAAATAAAAAGGGGGTTTTGATTTCAGTTTAAATAATTTAAAAGACAGAATATAAAATTGGGAATTAAAATTCGTAATTCAAAATTAACCAACCTAAGGTTAGGGTTCCATGGACGTCCTTCATTGGATAAAAATTACCAAATTCACGGTTGATCTCAATTGAATCAGAATCCTTATTTTCAATTGAGAACAATCGGATCATCAAATCTGATGATTATTCCTTTTCCATGATCGCAATCGCGAACCTCAGATCGAATATCCACAATCGCACGATATCGATCTGAGTTAGGAAAAGAAACAAATCTGGTTAAAGAATTAGAAAAATTACCAAATTCACGATTAATCTCAATTGAATCAGAATCCTTATTTCCAATTGAGGTTAATCGGATCATCAAATCTGATGATCATTCTTCACCCATAATCGCAATCGCGAACCTCAGATCGAATATCCACAATCGCACGATATTGATCTGAGTTAGGGTAAAGAAATAAATCTGGTTAGAGATTGATCGCAGATCCTCTAAACAGATCCATGGAATCCCTTCCCCTTAGGTTGATTAAAAGGGGGTTTAGCCTAGCATGGCTAGGATAAACATGATTACAAATTAAACTGCATAAAAGAAAAAGAAGAAGATGAAGATGAAGAACGCGAAGAACGCTTCAGAGAAAAGTGCCTTGATCCTCCGATTCTGAAAATTACATAATACCAAAATGTTTTCCCCTCTCCTACATATGCCCCTAGGGTTCAAAAACCAAATTGGACTGGGCTTAATTCATCTAAAATGCAATATAAAATAATAAAATAAAGCTAAAACTAACTTGGCTTTGGGCCACTTAAGTAATTGGGCTTTAATTTAAATTACAAGTCCAATAATAAAATAATATTCCAGCAAAAACACGTCATCTTGAGCTCAGGTTTAGACCATCTTCCCGTCCGAATTGGGCTTCAGTAGCTGAAATAGCAATTATATCACTTCCTGTTAGCTACAAAACGCAACAAGAACGGAGTCCATCGGACATCTGTAGACTGAGATATGGTCAAAATACGAAAGTAGTGTAAATCTGGAAAATTATGACGAAAATCAATTAAACCCAATTAAAAACTAGAATTCTAATTTAACCCAAAATACCTTTATTTAATTCAAATAAAACCTAAAATTACCAACCAAGAGTAACAAATAAGTGTAATAAAATATGAGTTATCAGTACTCAATCGCAACTGCGTACCAAAAGCCTCCTACAGCGCCTCCCAGAACCGAGATGTGAACTTCGGGTCCCTATCACTGATGATACTCTCGGGCACCCCGTGAAGCCTCACAATCTCGCGGACATAAAGCTTGGCCAACTGCTCTGTAGTGAAGCTCACCTTCACTGGAAGAAAATGGGCAGACTTGGTCAATCTGTCCACTATGACCCAGATAGAATCACAACCAGCCTGAGTTCTAGGCAATCCCACCACGAAGTCCATGGAAATACTTTCCCACTTCCACTGTGGAATCTCCAGAGGTTGAAGTTTACCAGACGGTTTCTGGTGCTCAATCTTTACTTTCTGACAAATAAGGCATTTGGACACGTAGACCGCTATGTCCTTCTTCATGCCCGGCCACCAAAAATTCCTTTTTAGGTCCTGATACATTTTTGTAGCACCAGGGTGGATAGTGAACCGGCCCTTATGAGCCTCTGCCATAACCTCTTCGGTCAATGGCCCTCGAGGAATGACAATCCTCTTCTGGAACAGCAGCAATCCATCCTCGTTCCAAGACACACCGTCCTGGTTCTTCACATAATCGAGGCACTCTCTTTGCACTTGCGCCTCTTTGATCTTTTCCATCAGTTCATTAATCACTTCTGCTGTTTCTAACTCAAGCAGTGCACCCCCAAACAAGGAGTTCACTCTCAAGTCTCTGAACTTCTCGATCACCTCGTAGTCGTTCATCATTAAACTGGATAAGCTCACGGATTTCCGACTCAAAGCATCGGCTACCACATTGGCCTTGCCAGGATGATACCTCAACTCAAAGTCGTAGTCCTTCAAGAACTCCATCCATCTACGCTGTCTCATGTTCAACTCCTTCTGGTCAAACAGGTACTTCAGGCTCTTGTGATCACTGAATACAGCAAACTTCATGCCAAACAGGTAATGCCTCCAAATCTTGAAAGCAAAAACAATGGCTGCCAACTCCAAGTCGTGAGTCGGGTAGTTCTCCTCATGAGGTTTCAACTGTCTTGAAGCGTAAGCAACCGCTTTCCCTTTCTGCATCAGCACACAGCCAAGTCCTTTACCAGAGGCATCGCAGTATAACTCGAATTGCTCCGCAGGATCAGGAAGGACTAACACAGGAGCAGTAGTCAGTCTCTCCTTCAACTCCTGGAAACACTCCTCACACTCATGTGTCCACACGAATGGAGTCTCCTTTCGGGTAAGGCGAGTCATTGGTAGCACCATCTTGGAGAATCCTTCTATGAACCTCCTATAGTAGCCTGCCAAACCCAGGAAGCTTCTCACTTCCGTAACCGTCTTGGGCCTCTCCCAGTCCATCACGGCCTCAATCTTGTTAGGATCAACTGCAACTCCATTAGCAGAAATTACATGACCCAGAAATTTAACCGCCTTGAGCCAAAACTCGCATTTCGACGGTTTAGCATATAGCTTTTTCTCTTTCAACACTTGCAAGACAATCTTCAAGTGCTCAGTATGCTCCTCCTCCGTCTTGGAGTAAATCAAAATGTCGTCAATGAAGACGATCACAAACTGATCCAGGTACGGCTGGAATATCCTGTTCATGTAGTCCATGAACACTGCGGGTGCATTGGTGAGTCCAAACGGGATCACCAAGTACTCGTAGTGCCCGTACCTCGAGCGAAATGCTGTCTTTGGGACATCCTCCGGCTTTACCCGTATCTGATGATAACCGGACCAGAGATCAATCTTGGAATACACACAAGCACCCCTGAGCTGATCCAGCAAATCATCAATGCGTGGAAGAGGATACTTGTTCTTGATTGTCACCTTGTTCAACTGTCTGTAGTCGGTGCACAACCGCATGGTCCCATCTTTCTTTTTCACAAATATGACCGGTGCTCCCCAGGGAGACACACTCGGCCGAATAAAGTCTTTCGCTGAAAGCTCCTCGATATGCTTCTTCAGCTCCGCCAACTCCGGTGGCGACATCCGGTATGGAGCCAACGATATAGGCCCCACACCAGGCAATAAGTCGATGGAGAACTCTATCTCCCTCTGTGGTGGAAATTCAGGAATCTCCTCAGGAAACACCTCGAGGAACTCCTTCACCACAGGAATGCCAGTGAGATCCTCCTGTGTCCCACTCACCAAACCTCCCAACATGACATAGCCAAATGCCCCTGCTCTCAAGGCCCTCCTCGCCTGCAGGACTGAAATGAACGGTGAGGAACTGGCTGTGGACCCACCCGGAGACATCACCACTTTCTTGGCACAGCAATCAATCATTGCACAGTTTCTGGACAACCAATCCATGCCCAAAATAATCTGAAGGTTGGCCATCGGTAATCCTATCAGATCTACCAAGAAGTCACGGCCATCCCACTGAAACGCTACATCGCGATGAACAGTGGAGGTCAAACATTTTTCTCCGGTGGCGGTGGTCACCCGCATCGGTGGAGAAAGCACATCACTGGGCAACTCAAGCCCCACAGCAATAGGGGTAGCAACAAAAGAGTGCGTTGCCCCGGAATCAAACAAAACATCAATAGTTGATCCACCAATGGTAACAGTACCTCTGACCAGGTTCGGAGCTCTGTCCGACTGCTGACGATCAAGCGTGTAGACTCGTCCGGTAGTAGGTGGCACGGCTGGTGCCCCAGTAGGAACCATCTGCAAAGGCACAGCCTGCACTGCAGCAACTCTCGCCGTCGGGCAATCTCTGGAATAGTGGCCCTCCTTGCCACACTGGAAACATATCAACTGTCCGGTAGAGCACGGCCCAAAATGTGACTTCCCGCATCCCGAACATCTGGGAGCAGGAGGTCTAGCTGTGTTCCCCGGAGCGGCAGTCTTTCTGAACTGGTTTGGCGCTTGCTTAGCCGCCATCTGCTTGCCCTAGC